>KV733669.1:9008-44101 GCA_000500225.2 Phytophthora pinifolia
TAATTCTATCCAAAATTGCATCCGTGTCACGACGCACTTGCATCGACGAGAAGTCACCGCGAGCCACAGCAACGTCCACAGCTGCACGATCGACGTTCTCCTCAGCTAGCATGCTCACAAGTAGCAGATCGTCGTCGGGCGACCACATGCCTGAGGGTGGGGCACCATTCAGGAAGGCCCTTGCCATATCTTGGTCTCCACTGCAGTAATACAGAGCGTACGCGACCGACATCAGCCCCTGCTTCGTCTCAAGCTGGAGCCGGCAGACAATATCATCCGTCTCTTTCTCATTCGCCAGCACCGCTTGAGGCTCTCTGGTCCGTTGCACGTCATCACCAGCGCCTTGCTCCGTCGCAGTCTCATTGGCGCTGGCAGACTCCGTGCTGCTCTCTTCCGTTCTACTCGCAGGCACCACTTCCCCATCAAACAGAGCCTGCACTCGCCGTCTCTTGCTCCGATCCATCACCACTTCCGCCATCGCACTCTGAAAGTAGACGGCGTTGTCTCCACTGGTCCGGCCTTCGCTACCGTCCGTCTCGCTGCCCTCTGAGTGGTTTATTTGTCTAGCAGCACCAGGCGGCGTGCTCCGCTGTCTCTTCTCCCCTCGCCGTCTTTCCGGCGGCGACGTTGTGGCCGGCGTGGCTGGAGCCGCTGAAGATCGATTGGTCGGCGTTCTCGCCACCAAAGCCTGCTCCTCGTCTGAAATCGCTTCAACCACGTCTCTCTCCTGCTGCAGCTCTTCCTGTCTCAACATCTTCTCCCTAATGAGCGCTAACCCCCTGGCCAGGATGGTTCGCTGCTCCGTGGGCGTCTTGAGCTGTAATTGCTTGCGGAAATGCTCGTGCATGCTCTGCCACGGATGGGCCGTCACGTGCTTGTCCGCCGCATCCAGCCAGATCTTCTTGGGCAGCGATTCTGTTGTGGTCCAGCCGTTGGTCTTGGCGAAGTGCAGCATCTTGGCGTCGTCCTCGACCGTGTACATCTTCCTGCGGTTGGAGTGCTTCGTGGCTGGTTTCTGGTCGGCTGTGAATGCGATCCCTGAGTACTTGGCGGGGTCCTGCAGTGCTCCCGCTGCCACGGAAGCTTCGATGAAGTCGGCCGCCACCCACTCGCGTTTGCGCGCGTCCAGCTTGTCAAAGTCCACGAGCTCGGTGACGTTCGGGCCTGGGCGAGTTACGATGCCGCCATGCGTGGTGATGAGTCGCTTGACTTCATCTGCATACGAAGGCGCCAGGGACCGCGAGATGTAAAACTTGAGCCCATCGAAGAGCGGCTTGACAGGGCCCATCTCACTTGGCGCCATGACCGACTTGGCACGCGCACTTCCAAAATAGGGTTTTCTTAGGGTTTAAGCGAGTGGCTTGTAGGGCTTTCTTCCCCCGTGTGGACCACATAGATCCTTTATCGACAACTTGTCCAGCAGCGATGTTTGACGCGCAGCCTGCGAGGGTCCGAGACATGGACTGCTTGAGCTCTAGTTATGGGCTGCGTTTGCGGTTCTAATTGTTACTGTCAATAAACCGCAGTCCTTCCACGTGGACTTCCTGGCGGAGGCGAGATACGAGCCCACGGACGCTTTTGTGTATGCGGCATCGCTCAACCAAGTACAAGTGGTGCGGCGTTGGTGAGCGTTCACGAACCGAGCTACTGCATTTGCATTTGATGATATTTCGTGCGTGCCACTTGCCAGGATCGGGAAGAAGCTGAATGTCAACGGCCTTGATAAAGACGGCAGCCACGCGCTGTTCATGGCTGCACAGAACGAGAGCCTCGAGGTGCTCGAGCTTCTGCTAACGAGTGGGGCGAACGTGGACCAGCAGCAAGGAGACGTACACTTGTGTGGGTTTCTTCTGTCTGGAGAACTCGCGTTCTAAGCCCGCTCTCATTATGATGAGCAGGGCAAAACTGCGATGCATGCTGCGTGTACGTGGGGGCGTCTCGAAGCTGCGCGAATGCTCCTGACTTACAGAGCGAGCGTTGGATCACGCGACAATGACGTACGCCTAGCGTCCTTGTATCAGCAACACAATACGCAGCTCAGTTGTCTGCTTGCTGGACAGGGGCAAGTTCCGCTTCACTGTGCCTGTCGCAATGGCCACGAAGATCTAGTTCGACTTTTACTTGATTCAGGAGTTGATCTCTTCATGGACGACGACTTCGGGGCGACACCAGTTGACATCGCAAGAGATTGGCAGCGCCTGGACATTCTCGACATGCTTGCAGGTACGATGAAGATTG
This sequence comes from Phytophthora pinifolia, assembly GCA_000500225.2. Taxonomy (NCBI): domain Eukaryota; phylum Oomycota; class Peronosporomycetes; order Peronosporales; family Peronosporaceae; genus Phytophthora; species Phytophthora pinifolia. The sequence continues at coordinate 11,247 of KV733669.1, forward strand.
CTTAAGCTGCCCCGGAGGCTTTTGGAAGATTCTCATTTGTTGTCACAGTATATCGAGCTACGGAGTTCCTCCAAGCCAACCAAGAACGGGTTGCGCTGGCAGCACACGGTCTAAGTAGCCAAGTGGAAATCCCCCAAGGCATTCGAGAACTCATCACAAAATGCTTATGCTAAGCAATCAATGGTCTTATCAGCAACCACAAGAACGAGCGAGGCTTGACGGATCTCATTGAAGATAACTTCATTCAGCACGAAGCTCATCTGCACAATCTGCACAACCTCTTCTGCTCTCGAAGAAGGCTACCTTACTCCCTCTTGTCCAGTCGAACCTCGATCAAACGGCCTTCTATTTCCAACCCGTTCAAGCGCTCTGCGTGGTCACAACAACAACAGATCAAGCTAAGAGACTTGCTGGAGGGGTAACAATGCGGCCTGAAGAAGCAACGAACCAATCGCTTGCCATGCGTCCGCCGCGTTCGTGTAGCGAATGATACCGAAGCCACGCGAGCGACCATCCGGGTACTCTGCGATGTCAGCGCGTTCCACGTCGCCCACGGTTCGGAAGAGGTCCTTCAGCTGCTGCCAATTGGTATCCCACGGCAGCTGCCCAATTGGTCATCGCAACAATGAACCGAGTTAGTTTCTGACACTCCCAAACCTACGCACAGTCCTTACATTGCCCACGTAGAGCTGGCGGCCTTCGCCACTTGCGCGCGGAGCCGCAGCACGCTTGGCGAACTTGGAGATGCTGCCACCTTCCGGCTCTCTATCCTCACGAACGAAGATGAGACGGCCTTCCAGCTCGGTGTTGTTCAGCTCCGCGATGGCCTTGTCAGCCTCCTCCTGCGTGGAGAACTCGACCAGACCGCAGCCCTTCGAGCGGCCGTTGGCCTCCTCCAGCACTGATCTCAGCAGGTCGTCAACACGTCAGCAACTCGAAGAGTCCACAGATCACAGTACCCAGCTCACCGTCGGCGTGTACGACCGTGCCGACCTTCTTCATGTGGTCCTTGAGCTCCTGCCACTTGACGTTCCACGACAGATTGCCCACGTAGACGCGGAAGCCGCGCTTGGGCTTGGACGCCGCGACAGGCTGCGCCTCGCGGTCCTCACGCACGAAGATCTTGCGTCCGCCCAGCTCCGTGTCGTTGAGCGTGGCAATCGCGTTCTGCGCAGCCTCCTCCGTCGCGTACGTCACGATACCGCAGCCCTGCATTGCACCATCAAGAGTCTTTCAGTCCGCCATCTCCAGCTCTCAGCAGCAGCAATTGACGTACCTTGGAGCGGCCGTTCCACTCGAGCACCGTGGCGAGTTCCACGGGCCCGGCAGCCTGCATGTGGTCCTTGAGATCCTGCCACTTGATGCTCCACGACAGATTGCCCACGTACACGCGGCAGCCCACGTCGGACGCCTGCTCCATGTCCACGTCCTCCTGGCTATCATCTGGCACAGTAATCCCTCCATCAGTACCCTCGCCACGGTACTGTATTGATCCCTGCAGTTTCGAACCGGAACGCGCGTGCTTGGCCTGGTATGGACTTGACTGTGCGAAGCGCTCGGCGCGTTTCCTGCTCAACAGACTCCATCAGTCCCCCACCCTGGCGCCCTCAGAGCCACGTCACTCCACCCACGTGCTCTTGTTCTTGCCCCCAGCGGCGGCCATTGGGACGCTCTCCGTCTTGCGCTCCTCCACGATCTGGTCCAGCGACATGTCCAGCTTCTTTTCCGTGTCGTCCTGCGCCATGGCTACTACTTGGCTATTATATAGTCGGTCTCTCACTCTCTTAGCTTGTCACTTTGGAAATTGCGGAATCAGGCAACACCACGGTCGGCATAGTGAACTCAAGTGAATCGGTTGGAAGATCGCGAGCGGCGATTGGTCAAAAAGGCGGAGAGAGAAGTTCCTTTGACAAAAGGTGAGTACTTTAACTTCAACATGGCAAGGACAGCGAGGCGATGGCTGAGCGCAATGCCCCCACGAGCTCGCGGACTTCCCGCAGCTTTGGATCTACTGGCTGCTCTTGACTAGATGGGATTTTTCCCAAAATGCTGGCGGCTTCGTCCAATGGCTGGCACAAGCTCCTGTCTCAGCAACATCCATCCGTCAAAAGCTGCAGCTACAGTATCACAAGGAAGACTCTTACATGATGGTCTCCAGAGCCGACGATGCCAGAGCTTCTGTATCTGCAACACCAGTGTCAGTTTGTGCATATACCACAACTCGTGCATTCCAGGATTTTGGCGTACCGTTCACTAGCGCGACTGTCGGAGGCCGCACAACTTCTTTCGAGTCAATGACATCGGCGTCTTTGCCGTATCCGCTGACGAAGCCGCTCAACGACATGTCCACCGGAATCTGGTGCAGCAAGCCTTCAGCAGACTCGGTCGTTTTGACGTGCGACACAGCAGCGGCGTTCCCCACTGTCGTATCGGCGCCATACCCCGCCGTGAACGCACTCAGAGACGAGGCCACTGGAAGACTTGAGGCCCCACTGCTGCCTTGAGAAGGTCCGACAAACCCGCTAGTAAACGAGCTCAACGACGCGTCGACTTCAGGCTGTGGCAACGAGATCGATTGGCTCTCTTCATCGTCCCAGTCACCGTCGGGGGTTTTCTTAGCGTGCGCACCATAGCCGCTGGTGTGCATGCTCAGTGAGGCAGCGACATCTACGCCCATCGGAAATGGTCGGGGAGGCTCCTCACTGTTAAGTGTTCGCAGCGCCTGCGACACCAAATCGTCGGCAGCTTTGCCGGCATCCTCTCCACGAGAGACAACAGGCTTAGTTGCTTTAGATGACTCGGACGCTTCCGTGTCGCTGTTCGAGGTAGGATGCTTGGTCGAGTGACTTGGTACTTTGCTGCTATTGTGATCGGAAACTGCGGGACTTGCTTCAGGAATTTGAGCGCCATTGCTGGCGTCACTGGATGAACTGGAACGGGTCAGTGGAGCTGGAGCACTGATCGTATTGGCAGTGAACCGGACCATTGGAGGGGGTATTGATCTGTTGTCACGAGTAGAGATAAGGGGCTTTGCCACTGAGGTTACGGGAGGTTCATCATCCAAGTTGACCCTCTCCGGAACGTTTTGAGCTTTTGGGAGCGAGGGGCTTTTCAGTCTGGTCGTCGTCGCCTTTGGAGGAGGCTTCAGTAGTCCCAGCTGACTCAGTCGAGTGTTCATCGCCGCCACTGCGTTGACTGTATCCAGTTGCTTTTTGCGCTTTTCAAGATGCTCGCGCTCGAGTGCCAACGATGTCGAGCTCTTTGTATCAACGTCTAGCGTTTGGATGGACAGATTCATGAACTTGTCTTTGGGTGGAGATTCGCTCATGGCGCTTGGGGCTGGCGTCTCAGCGTTCCCAGAAGAATCGTCGACGACGTGAATCGTTGGTATGGCCGTTGTCCTGGTTCGCATCCACTCTTCCATGGGGATATCTGCCGTTGGACCAGGGACTGCCACTCCCCTGCCTTTCCATTTGGGAATCGCTGGCTTCTTGTCCAGATTTCTCACGTCCTCAGTCTCGGCATCGTTTTCCTTGTCAACTTGTAATTGGGAAAGGCCCGACTTGGGAGGCGCTGGAGGTGGCAATACGGCCTCTTCCTGCTCATCTGGAGGCGCTGGAGGTGACCACTGGGTCTCCGTTACGCGTGGCAATCGGGCCTTGATCTCGGCTTGGATATCGTCTCCCAACCTCCAAACAAAGATGCATCCATCACTACTAGCAGACAACAAGCGACGGCAATCTGGTGTGAATGCTAGCGCCGTAATGACCTCCCCGTGACCAGCTCCCGTTGCCAGTGTTTCTCCCGTGGCGACATCAATAACGTGAATGGTTTTGTCTGCCACTGATCCACTCATGGCGACACAATAATTGGCCGGACAAACGGCGATATGGTGCTGCTCTCCGACGAGATGTGTCTGCTTGCGCTTCCCCGTCCTAGCGCTAATGACTTCTAGCTTGGTGTTGCAGCTTGCCAGTACCGTATCGTTATCGGGAAGCAGCATCGCATCAAACACTTTCCCACCAGCGAGAGGCATGACGCTCGAGTCGATCACTTCCCCCTTCGCGTCAATTCCAGAGACTGAAACAGCGTTATCCTCTCCACAACTCAGCAACGTTTTACCATCACAAGAAAACAACACCGTCGTGACGGCAGCCGAATGGCTTTCCAACGTGTTCAACACGATGTGGCCTTGTTCGCAGTCGTACAGCTGAATGAGTCGGTCCTTTCCTCCAGAAGCCATCAAGATTGAGCCTTCGGGTGTCTGCCTGCTGTACGCGAGGCAGTTCACCTTGGCGCTGTGGGCGCCAATTCGAAGCACAGGTTTCTCCAGTGGCACAGGTATCACAACGACGTTTCCTTCTTGATCGCCCGAGACAATTTCTCTCTGGTCCGGACGGATGGCCAACGCTCTGAGCCCTTTGTTCCGCCCATGGGTCTTCGGCGGCGAGTGTACACTGTTGCTCGCCTCGTGAGAGCAGGTCCCTCCTAGTACAACGCAGTGCTCGTCTTCAAAGTCGTGCTCATGGTCATTGTAGATGACCCGAAGCATTTCCTGGCTATAGGGGTTCTTCCAGTACTCGTACTCTGCTCGACCAGCCGCCTCGTTCGCCTCGAATCGATTCAACTTAGCTGGTCGTCGATGCAGCTCCAGATTCCAAAGACGAACCGTGTTATCATCTGAGCAAGTCACGAACGTTCCTGTTGGTATGGTGGCCGCTGCCACTTGTCCAAACGAACCATTGTCGCCGTAAACCAGTTTCCCTTTTGCATTTACGCCCCGAGTAAAGCCAGCGACCTGCAAGTCTCGGACGCCTCCACTGTGATACAGGAACGAACGCTCGATGGTAACAGCGTCTGGATTCGTCGTACCGTAGATGAAAATGCTTCGGTCACTGTAAAACACAATCACGTGGGAGCCTGTGATTCGCGTGGCGATCACTGCTGGGTATCGGAATGGGTCGACCGGGTAAAGAACGCTCGTCGGCACTGGAGTGAGCTTGGACGGATCGTTCGCTGCCCCAAATTCGGGAGGGAACGGAAACGTAGTGCGATATTCCAGTGTCGAAGGGTTGAATAGCCTCAGGACTCCACTAGATCCGCCTACCGCCACGTACGACTCCGTCACGGAGATCGCATTGCCTGAAGAGGACTCCAACGACACCAGACGCTCCATGATTCCTGACGCACCAAAACAGCACAGCGTTCCATCCGACGTGACGGCGAAAGTCTTGAGCCCACAAGCTCCATAGCCACACCCCACACCTGTGAACGTCGCCGACGTTTTGGCGTTGACCACTGCGTCTCGATGCTGCAGCTCTGGCAACTCGTTCAGCTGAAGCCCAGTCACTAGAAACGATCCGCTTTCATCCAGGAACCAGTACTGTCGTACACCAACACCTCAAGTCAGTACAAAAACGCTGTGTTTCAGCCCGTATACTTCACCTTGAAGTGCTTCTCTCCGACTGTCACGAAGAAGTTGCCTGCCTGGCAGAAGTCTGCGTCCAGGATCTTGTCCTCCACTAGAGCGCAGCCCACGGCTGCAACCTCCAGACGTCTGGGCGCATCTCTCCTCCTGGGCTTGAGCTCCCATGCATACACGTGCTGGTCGTGCACGAGTCCCGCTGAGAGTAGGAAGCGTCCGTCCTGACTGAAGGCCATGCAGGCCACGCCATACTGATGACGCTGCAGCTCAGCGCACAGCGTACCGTCCGTTCCGTCCCAGATGGTAATAGCCGGCAGGTAGCCTTTCTCTCCAATAGCCAGGAATTGTCCGTTGGGCGAGAAGCTCAAGCACGCCACGCTCTTGTCTACCCGGTAGTATCGCACTTGCTTGTTGCGCCGCAGGTTGTAAACCACCACAATGCACCCAGCTGCGTACGCCAGCTCTCCAGACACAGAGTTCACAGCTACCATAGCGTTACTCAGCGCCGTGAGCCCCAGCACGCGCTCCAGGATGAGCCGCGAGCGCGGCGGCATCTCCGCCATCTTCAATAATGTCCTTTCGTGAACACAGATGTCACTCAAGTGAAGTTGATGTCACTAGGCTCCCATCATACTGTACCGGTACAGTAATCTGTGTGAATAAGCAACAGGGAACAAATAATAGCCTAACAGACTCTATACTGTGTTAGCATAAGGTAGATGGGCAAGATAAATGAAAGTCACAAATCCCGTTGCGATCATCAACTAATACACCTTGCCAAACAATAATGTCAGGCCTTGCCTATTCACGCAGATTACTGTACGTATTTCTTGAAACCGACCAGTTCAATTATCGCAAAGTGACGAGGCATGCTGCCGCTCTACAAGCGCGTAATGCGCCACACGTGGACACCCTACCGCCGCCTGCGCCGCGGGGCTGTGTTGGCTGGAGTGGTGGCACTGCTGTTGCTGTTCCTGCTGTTCTCGCGGCTGTCCCTGGAGGCTCCAGCGCCGTCCCAAGCTGTCGCAAAAGTCCAAGATGTCGCCCAGCCGCATCCCGTGCACGTCCAGGCGCCAATTGCAGCGGACGGCGGCGTCACTACGGACGAGAAAGATCCGCAAGAGCTAACAGATCCTCAGCACTCGGTGGAACCGGTTACACAGGCTCCACTGGTGCTGAGGCTGCTGATGCCGCTGGTCGCTGGTTTCTGCTTCGGTTTCCTGGGCTCTGTGCCCGTGGCGGGGCCCACATCAGCTATGGTGCTCAAGCTGGGCATCCAGGGCAAGTACAGGGCCGGACTGACAATAGCAGTGGGAGGAGCCATCTCGGAAGCGGTAGGATCGAGAAAGACGGGAGAGAAAGGATGGAGGAGACGCTGACGGTGTTTTTGCTTGTTGAGCTCAGACCTACGCAGGAATTGCATTCTGGGGCTTCGGTAGCTTCCTGGCAGGAGCGAAATTCCTGCTGCCAGTGTCCAAGTACGTGGCTAAAGTGCTGCAGTTGTAGTTTGGAGCGGAGACTGACAAGCTTGCGGGCGCTGTAGGGTGCTTGGAGCGATTATGTTTACGCTCATCGGACTGGTGTTCCTCAAGGCGGACATGAAGCCGTCGCTGGATCCGGACGTCGAGGCCTCTCATGGGAAAGGGGCGCGGCGACCGCAGGGTGAAGTGATCAAGAACGTCCTGATGGGACTCACGATGTCTGGGATTAACCCGGCGCTGCTTGCGTCCTACACTGGTGCGATAGCATCAGGTAAGCGTGCATTTGAATTGTCGTGGCATTGTGATGTCACTGGAGAGAGCTAAGCTTTCTATGGTTTGCATATAAAGTGTACGGGACGGGGATGCTGGAGTTCACGCTGTTCCTGGCCGTCGTGTTCGCCACCGGCGTTTGCTGTGGCGTGTCGACGTGGTTTTACTTACTGCTTTCGCTGCTGAAGAAGTACAAGCAGGTCCGTGTTAAGGGGCCAGTATTTCTCTGCTGCCACTGCCAACTGTACTAACTCAAGCTGTTCGTGTAGCGTCTGAAAAACCACACCATCGATTTAATTATGCGTGGTCTGGGCTGCTTCCTTCTGACGCTAGGCATGCTGTGTGCGAAGTCATCACTGGACTACTTCTTGGCGGCGTCGCCAGAGTCCAAATAAGTGATCAAAAGGGGCTGAAGAGATATTGGTGGCAGCTGGAAAACGTATTTTAAAAGGCAAAAGCGTCTTGAATGGATGTGAGATGTGAGATTCAAAAGAAGTGTTGCGGGCCTCCTTGTGCTCTTACTGTCCAAGTCGGAACTTCTGCTTGAGGCTGGCCAGTCTGTCCACGTCTTCCTGCAGCAACTCATCCGAAGCTCCGACGAGGTCGAACAGCTCGCGCACCTTTTCCATTTGACGGTCTTCCAAAAAGTCCAGAATGAGGGAGAAGCGAGCCGTTTGAGCCAACGCCTCCAACGTGGAAAGAGCGAAGGCCGCTTGAGGTGGGTTCATTTCCGCTGCTTTGTGGTGCCATGAGGCCACCAGCACTTGAACAACCTCCGCCATTAAGTCCGGATCGATGTCTGGCTTGAACATGACCGCCATTCGCTCGGGTGTAGTAACCTGCAGGTACCTTTACACAATTATAAAACAAAAATATAAGTGAGCGGCTGCTGCATAGGCGAGATGTTTGATAACGTTTTGACCTGAATTTCTCTTCGATCGTCTTGAGGTAGCGATTCCAGTTGCGACAAAAGTCGACTGCTGTTGCCGGTGGCACGTCCAGTGCTGGAGCCGTTTGAAAGCGCTGTTCGTCTGCACGTTTCTTTCGGAACTTTTTCTTCTTGAACGCGATGTTGGTCTGCCTCTCAGTCCTGGAGAAATCACTCAGCTCCTTCTGCGAGATAGACTTCAGATCGGCACACGCCACCAGATTCTACCCAACAAGAGAGCAAGCATGGCAACCCGTTAACCAAGTCGAGGTTGCAACTATTGATCGAGACAGCCCTTCACCTTGAACTCGTCGTAGTTGGAGGCGGTGTGGATGGCGCGTTTCTTCATGTTGTCAGTAAGTTTGTACAGTCGATCGTCTTCCAGTGCCTGGGCCAGCTCTTGTTGCAATGCTGCTGTGTCAAAAGCCCCATGCTCGATGGATGTGAGCTGCTCTGCCGTCTTCGTAGCCATATCGGAGACTCTGACGCTTCGATCCTGGAATCCTGGAAAAGTATCTTTTGTGTGGCGCACTTATTCTCAGAAAAGCACGACAAGAGCATCTTATGACAAGCTAATCCTGGTAGATGCCCAATTACGCAAGAATAGTCACTGGCATCGACAGTGTTGAGCTCCAAAATCTCCAGTTCTCCACATTTACATCCACTCGTTGTGCAAGAACAGATCACTTTGCTCCGTGACTAGATCAAAACAACACCGACTTGCACCAATGGACCGTGGACGCAAAGCCATCCCGACGCTGAACAAGCACACGGACTCCAAGTACTACCAGCGGTGCCAGGAGATCCACCGTTCCAAGCTCTACACCATCAAGAGTGCCATTGACAACAGCGAGCCGCACCGACCGACTCACCTTCGCAAGAATCTCAAGAGGGAGCAGATGAAGGAAGAACGCTACGCCGAGATCGAACGCGAGAACCGCATCTTGCTCGAGAAGATGTCCACTATCATGCAGGGCGAGACACTGGACAACAAGAACCAGTCCATCGTGTACGCGCACAGCCTCAACAAGGGCCAGCGCAAGCGGGAATTGCAGAAAATCACGTCCGAGAACCAGGCTATCCTGCGTCGCATCCAGATGCGCGAGCCCACATACGACCATGTCCAGTGGCTGGACGACGCCAAGAAGAACGAGCGATACGCAGCCAACATCCGCGAATACCCACCAAGCGCCAGTCAGGAGCAACTCGAGGAAATGCGAGCGATGTCGGCATACTCGATGGGCGGCACAGGCAAAGACTACTACTAACAGGGTCGTGTAAATGTGTACTTCAGCTCATATACAACCAAAATTTATCGCATGACTGGACACTAGAGCATCTCGACGACAGCGTGTAGGATTGCTGAGATCGCGCACGTTGCCTTACTTTCCCCGAACACTGCCAGCAGTTTGTCTCCCCAGAGCTCCATCGCCTCGTACTCACTCTCAATCTCAGTGAGTGGACCGCGCGACTCTGCAAGAAAGCGTTGGAGGATATCCCGGGCCTTGCCATCGCGTTCTTCAGACTGGCCTGCCTTCGAAGTGGGGCTCCTGTTGACGAACGACTGAATCGGTCGAATGCCAGCCATCAACCGATTCAACTGCAGTTGCAGCTCGACAAGCTCAACACTCTTTGCTTTTGCGAGATCAGCCCGAAAGGACCGCAGCTTCTCGTCCAGTTCTGGCAGATATCCAGAAATGAACGCCGCCTTGTTCTCTTCGAACATTGAAAACGATGTCTCCTTCTGCTTCTTGAAAAACTAAAATTGAAAGGCAACCAAACCGAGAGTTAGTGAGGGAAGGGGTTGACCATAGAGAGTAGGATAGTTAGCGTCGTACCTGTTCGAGTGCTTGAACGAACGAGTAGTTCTCAACCAGGTCTCGGCATGCCCGTTTCACGACAAGAACACGTGACAGCAAGCTTGAATGTGTCCGAACGAACTCCATCTTGTACAGAAACATGTCGATTCGCTCCTGCATTCCCGGAACTTGAAAGAGAAAGCAGAAAAACCGTTCTGCTTTGCCGAGAGTACTGACAGATCCAGTAAAGCTTTGCAGCGCTTGCTTTTCCTTTTCGGTCGGAAAAAATCGTTGGAGGCACCCGAGGAGTGCTGGGTTCACAACGCGCTCGTCCATCGCTACGATGTCATTCACAATCTGCTCGTAGTGGTCGTGGATTTTGAAGCTTGCAAGCGCAAGCGCGAGGTTGTTGGCACGCTTCAGCTCAATGAGCTGGATGTTCTTGGACCGACCACGAGGGGACGAAGCACGAGACTGCATTGCAAAGAAGCAAAGGTTAGTCGAATCCTGAGAATCGGACCCTGTGTGCAACAAGATCAAAGGAAAACCTTCTCGAATGATCCGCTGGGGCCGTCTTCATCAGCACCTTCCAATAGTTTCTTGATCGGACTCTTAGATAGAGGAGAGGGAGATAGGGATGGACGAGAAGCTTTGTCACAAACGGTTAGTTTGGCACTCACGCTCTTCACAAAGTATACGATGAACGTACCATCTTGTGCCGGGGGAGCAGAGATGTCAACTGCAAGCTTGAATCCTGTTCGAGCTTCGTATTTCGACGGCTCGGAAGATACAGGTGTTTGCTGCTCTTGCGTTGATTTGGATATCTGAACTTGGTTGGGCTCGGCTGGCCGTTCGGAGGACTGCTGCGCCACCAGCCCCGTTGTAGCAGGCTGGACTGCTAGAGTCGGGGTTGAGCAAGAAGTTGCCATCGAGCTAGCAGGTGATACGAGAGCTGTTTGAGACTTCTGCTTTCGAACTTCCGCTAAGCGTAGTCGAATGATCGCATCGGGCGAAAGCGAGTCGGCGCTCGCATCAGGCTTTGGTTGAGTTCTGTAGTCTCCACTCACCCTGTCTTCAACGGGCTTTTCCCACTGCGAGACCCCAGTGGTTCGATTTACATAGTATGGATAGCCGTCCTCGGTGTACAAGGTGTCCCATTGTGACTCTGTTCGAGGAAAATGGGAAGCCTGATGGGAGTACGCATTCGTACTGAAGTCGTTGTACTGGCCCCAGGGTGCTGTGCGAGACGCAGTGTTCATTTCCACATTGCGAGCAATCCTAGCTTCCATGTAGTAGGTTTGCAAAGGTTGTGCATATTCTGGAGGTGCTTGCCTTTGGGTTTGCGATCCATACGGAGGATAGCCACTTTCGGGATGATAATATTCCCACGATTGTCTCGGAAGGAACCGGGGGTCATCTTCTCGGTACAGCTGAAAAGGTCGAATACGCTCACGATCAAATCTCTCGGTTGCAACAAGGCGCTCGCTTGACGAAGGGTACGGCGAGTAGCTTCGCAGTTCTCTTGAAGAATAAAACGGGGATACAGGATTGGGCGGCCTCGGTGATAACGAATTTGCTCGGTGGTTTTTAGTCAGCGCATCGCGGACTTGCTCGCTTGGCGATAGCGGCAACCGGCTCGTAGCGCTACTCGTTGCTGCAAGGCCTGCGGATCTATGCTTAACGAGATACGATTCGTAGTCGTCTTCATAGTCAACAGCACGGCCGTCCAGCCCAGGTTTCCACACTTCAGGATCAACAAATGCTGTCGACGGAGGATCCTCTTCGAACGCTGCTTCAATCAAAGCAGCGCTGTCTCGAAGTACGACCGATGTTAGTTCTCGCCTCTGACGCCCAAGAAGTGTCGACGCAGGCTCATTTCGAGTCACTGACGGTATCGAGATCTCCTTTTCGTTAGTAATGAAGTACTTGGCAATGAGCTCGGCGCACCTCTGCTGTTTCTCACGAACAGCAATATCATAAGCGGTCTCCTTGTGAACATTTGTGGCGAAAACATTTGCCGCGCTCTCCAGCAACAACTTCACAATTGCTTCGTTGCCGGACAGAGCGGCATAGTGTAATGCAGTGTCGCCGTCATGGTCACCCGAGTTGAGCACCGAGTCGCCGCCCACATCCAGTAGATACGCCACACAGTCGAGGTTCCCATTCGCCACCGCACAATGCAGTGGCGTACGTCCGAATTCCTCCACAACACAAATATCAGCTCCGTGGTGCAACAAAAGCTGCAGACATGCCAGGTCACCGTGGCGAGCAGCAACGTGGAGTGGGGCGTCGTTGCTGGGATCGATATGGTTCACGATTTCAGAGTCCATGTCGCTCTTTGCTGCGGTTGAGAGGAGCAATCCCACGCAGTGAGCATGAGAAGAATTAACCGCGACTTGAAGCGCCGTTTCTCCGAACTCCGGGTGAGGGTCGTTCTTCGCCCGTCGCGAGAGACACAGCTCTACCAGCTCGGCGTTCCCTAATCTGCACGCTAGCATTAACAAAGTATCGCCACTTCCACTCTCAAGCAAGTCGATAGGGCAGCCATCCTCCAGGCTCTCCAGAATATCGTCAATTCTGTCGTGCCGCGCAAGGTTGAAAACTCGATTCCTCCACGCCGCTATCATTCGTTTGGTGGGGGCAGGGGCAGCAGCAGGCTTCACATTTGAGCTTTCGTCTTGGTCTCGAGGGGATAAAGCAGACTGCTTGTAGCTCTCAATTGTGCGCGCTGACATCAGGGATGCATTGGCGGAATTTTCAGAGGAGAATAGCAACTCACGAAGACTGCTAACCCAAATCCGAGCCTCTTCTTTGCTGGCAGCGATCAGATCCAGAGTTCTTGATCGAGTCACCAGAGAAAAACACTTGGCGTTTTCCCTCACCACGTTACTCTCGGTTTGAGCTTTAAACGCTTCGGAGGTATGCCCCTCCCGAATTTCCGTGACGAGGGCCAAGTCAAGTGAGCGTACACTCTTCCTTTCGGACGAACCGGAGAGCGTTGGATCTCCCCAAGTTATCTGCAGATGTGGCGGATCTGCGGCTCTTCTTACAGCGACCCATTGACGACGTGGACCAGAGGCATAGCCTACCAAGTTGTGAGTGTGATACGGGATTTTGAAGAATAGACTGCCATTCAGCAGAACGGCAGGGATTGATTTCGCGCTCAGGGGGCTCTTGACTTTGGGCTGCACGTTGTCCCAGTTGGTGAAGAGGGGCAACTGCAGATGAGGAATAACAGCGGTTGGCGTCGCCATCGTCACCGTGTCCACGATTTTTAGTTGGAGATGAACTTGTCCAGCGGAGAGCAACACGGGCTCGTTGCCAATATCGCTACTGTCATCACTTCGGGAGAGAGGGTAGTGCTGGTCATAGAACAAATCCCCCACTTTGTCCAAAGGGACATTGGCTTCTCCAACAAGGATCTTACTGCTGGTCTTCACCTCCACATGAAGAATCTGGGTCTCTTTTGAGCGCAGTGTGGTCGTAAACTGCTGGTTCCATTGCGCTTCGCTGCCACCCTTCTTATGCAGCTCCGTTCGTATCAGGTAGGATGACCCAGCGCCCACATTTCCCGCATCCGTGCTCTCAAAGAGACTCATCTCAAGCAGACACGATTGTGTACCAAACTTCTCCACCTTTGACAATCCTGTCGCCCCGAGTGCGTTGATAATCAACAGCAACCGGTCCCGACCTTGACCAGGTTGCTCAGCTGCAGGGATCTCTAACAAAACAGGGCTTGCTTTCGCGGCAGGGACTCCAGAAGATTTCGTCATCGCGGGGGCTACGAATGTGCCATGGGTTGGTGCGCTTCGCTGCACGTTGCTGCCAATAATTGGGTTGAGCGTTGCGAAGCCAGGCTCGCTATCCCCAGAATGAATGACCACTTCGGTCGGGCCTCCGAGCGCCGCATCTTCAGCGCTCAGGTGTTGTTGGGCTCTTCCGACTACTCCAGCTCCCCGTGGTGTCTGGGAGCGCTCAATCGCGACCTGTATCGCTTCCTCTTCCTCTATCGTAAGATCCACAGCGTTGTTTTCGTTGGTCTCACAAACCTTCGGCGCCGCTTCTTCTCCAGTGATGATTCCCGTGATGTCGCTATAAGCGTACTTCTTCTTCGTGGAGGCCACCGGTGCACCTCCAGTTAACCGACTGAGAAAGCCCTTGCGATGGGGTTTGTAGATGGACTTCTTAACGATTTGGTAATTCCCCGCGTCGTCATCCCCGTCGTTGTCATCCGCAGAGAACGCATGGAATCTTGCCTCGACGCCAGGCTCAGCCGTAACTCGAATCTGTTGCGTCTGCTTGTCTGCTATCACACGTGAAGCTCCGTCGTCGCTGCTCATCTCTCCCCAATCCGATGCTTCGCTCTCTTTCTCTCGCTCCGTTTTCCTCGAAGACAGTGCGTCGCTTTCTGTCTCCTCTTCTCCATCACTTACCCTCGGTACGACGGTCACGTCAAGGTCGTCACGAGCCGCCATGTCTTCATCCTCGTTCATCATGAGACTGAGAGGACGAAGAAGCGCTGAACACGGCTGGGATCCGATAGTCTCTGTCTCGCCTGCCCGTACACTTCCAGCACAAATAGCGTCCGCGCCCATGGTGCCGGCCCGCATCGCATAGCTTGGCCATAACGGCGCGCAACCGCCGGCAAAAAGGCAAGTTGAAGTGACCATCACTCTGCTCGTACTTTGCGCGACATCGCCCCATCCCGCTCCCTTCTTCCTGCTGACCCGACTGATTTCTCCCTTCAAAAGGGCGACGCTTCCCCCCATCCTGAAGAAGAAGCATGAAGAAGAGAGTTTGATTCTTGTGTAGGAAAAATAGCAAGGTTTCATTCAACTTTCTCCCCTCCTCGATGTCTGGAATATAACCTTTTGTCTATGTAAACAACCTCACCATTTCATCCTGGGGGTGTCAGTCTCGACGAGGCGGCGTCGCCGCCGCTGCGTCTCGAGTAACGAGCTTAAGCCATCAGCTTCTTGAACTCGTCGTACAGCACCAGCACGATGGCACCGCCCGTGCCACGCAGGATGTTGGAGCCGGCACCCTTGAAGAAGGCGCCCGGACCCTCCTTCTGAGCAATCTTACGGGCGCAGTCAAGCGTGGACGTGTAGAGGATGTCCTTGCGACCAGCCTGCATCATCATGCGACGACGCACCGTGTCCATCGGGTACGAGATCATACCGGCCATGGTCGTGACCGTCTGGGCCACCAGCCACTTCTGCCACACGGGGGCGTTCTTGGGGTCCTTGAGGGCAACGTCACGGAGCGTGTCGTAGCCACCGAAGAAGGCGGCACGGTACACGATGATACCGCCGACCGACACGCCAAAGCCCTGGTACAGGCCGCTGATGCCGTCCGACTTGTAGATCGTGGACACGCAGTTCACCAGACCAGTGTACATGCGGGACTTGCCCTTGCCAACGTCAGCACCCAGACGCGTACGCGCGAAGTCGAGCGGGTACACGAAGAGCAGCGAGGTGGCGCCAGCAGCACCGCCCGAGGCCAGGTTACCCAAGAAGAAGCGCCAGAACTGGTCCTTCTGGACGCCGTCCATGAACAGCTTTTTGAACTTGTCCTTGAAGGCGAAGTTCAGGGCCTGCGTCGGGAAGTAACGGATGACGTTGGCCAGGTTGCCGCGCCACAGGGACGACACACCCTGCTCCTTGGACACGCGGACGAAGCAGTCCACGATGCCCTTGTACTGGTCCTCCGGCTTGATCTGCGACGAGGCGGCCTGCACCTGCAGCAGCAGCTTGACGCGCTCGATGGGGGCCACCACGGTCTTGGAGATACCGCCGGCGACACCACCAGCGGCCAGGTCCAGCAAGAAGGACACGGCGCCGGACTTCTTCTCCGACGTGGCGACGGGCTTGTAGGCAGACAGAGCGCTCATCTTGGCTTCGAGAGGGGGGGAGGCTTTAAAAATCTTCTCTTGGGCGAAACGGAGAAAAATCCTAAATGACCAAAGGCGGCCCCCCCAGCTCGGCGCTGCTGTTTGTGCGGCTGCGGGAGCCCCTCGAGGCCACACACTGGCCGTTTGACGTTGGATACCGTCACTGCGCTGCGATTGGTCAAAAGGCGGAAATTGCCAACGAGTGGCTGGCTCGCCTCCACGCAAAGGGTGCGCGCCAAGAAGGGCACGCCGCCTCGGGTCGTTACGCTGAGGCTGGTCTGAAGAGAGGCACCGCTATGTTTAGCCCTAGAATGGAGGAGGTTTCTGTTCTATTTACCAGTCACGGCGAAGTGCAGTGCTGACGCGCATAAGCCTCAGGACGTTTCCGCCGGTATTTSCAGCACGTGGACGCTGCTTCGGTGGCGGCAGGGCTGTCTTGCCCCCAAACGGTACCCCCCAACAGGGCAGCGCTGCTACTGTACCGTGGTCAGTGGCTCCAGGCTGGCCGCTCCCCACCTCTGATTCCGAGGTTCCGGRGGCGTCGTCCGCTCGCGGCGTGCARAGGCAGTACGCCGTTTCGGTATTGGGTATGGAAGGTTATTTATGCAATTACACAATGAAACCTTCGACACTTGATTTTCTGGCGACGGTCAAGTACGTGGCGCTCCACCACTCGTCCGGATTGGCGCGTGCCCTGCCTGAGCTGGGATGCACCGTGCCGCCACGCTCTCTGCTCTGGCTGGCAGCACGATCTTCGCCAGTTAAGCAATTGACTGCGCAGGCCACGTCTCAACCCGCGTCGCGTAGGTATGTTCGCATCGTGCGCTTCACGCGTAACGGAATGGGACGAATTGCACTGAGATCGCGGTGGAGACGTCTTTGGATTGGACTTGCTGCAAACCGGCTGGCTGGCTGAAACCTGCGACGGAGAGGGACAAAAGGTATCTTGGTCATGGCGCGGTGCTGCGTGGCAACTAGAGGACGGCGAGTTCAACATGCCGGCGCCGATACGCAAGATCAAGCCAAGCCCAAGCACCAATTGCGTGTCTATCCGCCAGCACCACCGGACTCGCTTCCGACAATGGATTGAGCGCCTCGTCAAGATCGCTTCTCCAGTGGCTTCGGACTTGCATCGTATCGTGTCCATCGGCCGCTTGAGGCATGGCGTCCTCGGTTCAGCTGTAGTATGATACGTCTCGGCTTGTATCAGTCGACACCTTGCATCCAACGTGGGGGTTGCACCATTAGAGCCGCCGCAGTCAACAGCCCTGGCCTCCTGCGATGATCAAGCACGCGGTGGAGCTGTGGATCGCGAGTATGTTGGTCGCGGTCGCCCACGCCAATGTCACCACAATGCCGACGATCGCCACTTGCGCGGCAAGGCGACTCGAGCCTCCGAAGCGCTTCAGATCCTGCGCCTGCTGCTTCTGGTCGGGGAGCAGCACGAGCGTGGCGAGTCCCAACAACTGCACGCCTCCAGCGATCAAGAGGCAGTACGCGACCTGCCAGCGCACGTGGAGCGTGTCCGAGGCGATGGCCACGTCCGACACATCGAAGTAGGCGTCCACGAGGTTGGTCACGCTCTGCGCGAAGGGCCATGCGAGATTGTGCACGGTGGTCAGCAGCGCATACGTTGCGCTTTCGAAGCCCTGCTCGGCGATTTCCACGGTCACGAAGCCCGCCACAACGCTGCGCATGCCCTCCGGGATGGCGGCGAGCTGAGGGCCGCCTAGATAGAACCACTGGTTGCGCATGACGTCGAAGGTCGTTGCCAGATTGACCCCAATGAACACGACTGTGGTGAAGAACGAGCACGTGAGCATGATCCAGCGCCAGCTAGCGTTGATGAAGTACTCGCGCATCAAGAAGGTCGCGAAGACGATGAGCGCTGTGGAGACGCATCTAGCTAAGCTGCTTTCTAGCGGCGTGACGCCCACCCAGAACTCCTGAACTGCGGCGAGGTCCGAGAAGCTGACGGAGGAGAGGAACGAATGCCAGAAGTGGAAGGCCACAAGCTGCCAGATCGCGCGCTGTTGCAGTATCCTCCACATGTCTTGTAGCGGGGTGACCGTGATCGAGATGGGTTTGCGCGTGTCGTTTGAGCCAGCCCGGGTCTCGTCGAGGAAAAGCACCGTGCCGCAGCAACCCAGCAGAGCCACAGCAGTGCAGCCCCAGAAGACGCTGTTCGGCGCTACGCTCCATGAAAACGTCCCGCCGTAGACTTCGCCGTTGAAGCACAGCGCCGCGACGAAGCCTGCCGCCAAGCTGGCACTGTAGCGCACTATGTAGATCGTCGCTTGCGCCTGGCCGCGTATCTCGATGGGCTCGAGCTGAGCCATCTCGACCATGATGCCGTCACACGCGACGTCCGTCATGACGTACCCGGCGCACACGACGAGCAGACGGAGGAGGTAGCGTCCGCCCGAAGCTGCAGCCTCTGCGTTCTCCACCACGCGCAGGTCGATGCGGCGCGTTCGTTGGATCTCACCCGCCTTGTAGTACGGCGGATCGATGGGGTTGTAGGCCAAGACGGCGAGCGCCACGATGCTAATGGACCATCCGATGAGCATGTACGGCTTGCGGCGGTATCCGGCGATCGGTAGGTGGTCGGACAGCAGCCCGAAAAGCGTCTTGTACGACCACGGCAGCCGCACCACCGTCGCTGCCGCCGAGACCTGGAAGCCGTCCATGTTGAGATACAGCTTGAAGAACGGGTACACGAGCGCCGGCAGCAGGCCGTTTAGGAAACCGATGCACGCGTAGTTGACAAGCAGGCCGACGCGCACGGCGTCCAGCAGGTCCACGCCGTCATCACTGAGCGGCTCTGACCAGCGCCTCGCCAGTGCCTTGCGACCCTTTCGCTGCTGCTCGTCATTGGTCTTGCTGCTCTGCTCCTGGTAGCCTCCTTGCCCCAGTATCAAGGCCGGCACGAACGAATCGGGTGTGACGACGGCCGAGCCGACGAGTGAAGGACCAGCCAACAGCGCGTTGGCCTCTTTGTCGCTGCGCGAGCTGGTCGACATCTGCGTCCGATTGAGCGATGGGTCATGGCGCCTTGCGCGGAAGACGACGAGGCGTCGGGCATCTCTTCCTGACCGCACGTTGTGTCTCTTCACTCTGGAAGGCGATCCGCGGTGCTTAGTATACAGTATACACCTAAGTACGCTATAACTTCCGCGCAATAAAAACAGTATTGTGTGGAATTAACCGTATTTCACGCATATCCGCATTGACAAGATGCTGCACTCGCTGTACGTCATCAACAAGGCCGGGGGGCTCATCTACCAGCAGGACCTGAGCCTGGCGGCGCCCAAGCTGAGCTCGAACGACCACCTGCGGCTGGGCTCGACTTTCCACAGCATGCACGCCATCGCGGCGCTGGCGGCGCCCACGAATTCGGGCGGCATCGACAGCCTCGAGACGGGCTCCTTCCGGCTGCAGTGTCTGCAGACGCCCACGGGGCTCAAGTTCTTCATGACGGCAGCGCTGGGCACGCCCGACTTGGACGTGGCGCTACAGACGGTCTACGAGCTGTACGTGGACTACGTGCTCAAGGTGAGAGAGAGCCTGCTCCTGCTCCGTTCTTCCTTTGACTAACGCTGCTCTTGTAGAACCCCTTCTACGAGCTGGAGATGCCCATCCGATGCAGTCTTTTTAACACGGGCCTCAAGACTTTCGTGGACAAGTTCAACCTGGAGAGCAGCAGGCGTCGCCCGCAGACCAGCAGCGGCACCGACGTCTTCTACTGAGGACAGGCCAGAAGTAACATGATGTATTGGGTTTGATGTGGTTGTGTTGTGTTGCTAGCGCTAGTGCTGTTTACCAAACGGAAATATGTTCTCAAACGGCCCCGCGTGGGTGTGCGCTGTCATACTCTCCCTGGCGTCATGGATCCCTCAGCTTAGAGATAGTACTAGTAGCTCAGACGCTTAGCTTTGATCAGGTTGAAGCTCAAGAACACTTGTCTGCCAAGTTTGTGCAGGAGATGTTTGCCACGCAAGGCAGCACTCAGCTTGATGGATCAACAGGGCAACGAAAGCGTCCCCGGATGGTTGTTTGCCCCGTCATCTTCGATAGCACTATCACTACTGTACGATTCGGAACTTGGTCGGTTAATCGGCTGCTTCCGTGTTGCTGCCGCCTTCCTTTGCGGTGGTGTCACTGTCCTCGATGCAGAGCATGAAGGAGCCGTCGCCGCAGAATTTATCCTGGAGCCACGCGCCTTCGTAGCATGAACCATCCGTGAAGGTGTATCGTCCCGTGCCGTGACGAACGTCGTCCAGCCAGTCGCCTTCGTACACGCAGCCGTTGGCGTACTTGCACACCCCGCGACCGCAGCGCACGCCGCCCACCCACTTCCCGTCGTAGTGGGCTCGAGTCCTGGCGTCGTTGAACACACCGAAGCCGTTGCGTCGCCCGTTGCGCCACTCGCCGCGATACACAGATCCGTCCTGCAACGTAGCGACGCCGTGTCCTTGACGACGCCCACTCAGCCAGCTGCCCACGTACACTTCGCCGGAAGCATCGTAGGTGCTTTCGCCTTGACCGTGCGGAACGCCGTCGCACACTTCGCCCACATATCGGCATTTGCCGTGCTGGCCGTCGTCGAAGCCCTCGATCGTGCTCTTCTCGCGTGAGTCAAACACGTCGTTGGCCCATGATCCCGCCAGATACGTGTCGTCCGCGTACGTTAAGGCACCCGAGCCGTGCTTGCGATCGCGCTTCCAGTGGCCTTCGTACTTCTTGGGTTGGCGCAGGGGACTTGAATTGCTAGACTCGCTCTCCGATCGATGGTATTCGTAGATACCGAAGCCGTGACGCTGATCGCCTTCCCATTGACCAGCGTACACGTCTTGGCTGCTGGCATAACGCATGACACCTTGACCACAGCACTGGTCATCGCGCCAGTCGCCGTCATACTCGTCCCCACTGACAAACGTGCATTTGCCCTTGCCGTGACGCTGCGTCTGATCATCGTTCATCTCGCCGACGTAGACGTCTCCGTTACTTAGAGTCTTGGTCTTGATGGGGTTCGCAGCGGTTTGACGCTGAGCTTCTTCCTCTGCTTCGCTTGGGAAACCGGCAGGGGTCTCCCAGAAATCCAATGCTGTTGTCGAGTCAAGAAAATGCTGTGGCTGCTCCTCATCATCAGGAACTGGAACACCGCCAAATAGGAAGAAGCCCTTCTTGTCAGGGCGTACCGCGGCGGCATGCCCCATGTAGCTCTTGATACCAGCCATTGGGACTTGGACTTCCCGGATACGTGCACGCTGAGGCTCAAGAATGATCATCGACGATGAGCAAAGTGCTGGCTCGTATTCCGAGAAGCCGCCAAAGATCACAACGGCTGCTTGGGCATCGCAAGGCTTTGCATCGACTTCACCGTCCATGAAGCGACGAATGTTTCCCGTCTCCTCATCGATAGGAAGCTGCAAGACTAGCGCCGTAGCACAGCACCGCGCCGTGAGAACGGGGCGGTTCTCTGGGGTTTCCCCTCCAGTTGTGACGACGGACCAAGCGTTGGCGGTTAAATCCAAGATGTGGATGGCCGAGTTGACTGCGGGCGCAAGAGGGTCAGCGTGCTGCCTGCCTCCGAGAACTACGACTTTGTCGCCTGGTTCAAGGGTGACAGCACTGTGGAATGCTAACGGTAGCGGGCTATTACCACTGGGCTGCATGAATAGCCACGATAGAAGAGCGTCAGTAAAATAACGAAGAGAAGGTGCAGTCCTGACGCACCGAGAGCTGGACCCAGCGAGGCCTCTGTCCTGCACCGTTCACTATGAACAGCCAAACGTCCGATATGCTAGTACCCTGCGCATTTTTTCCTCCTAGGACGAGCACGCCTCGAGTCGGCGCGCTTTCAGGGTCGCTTGTGGCCTCTCGATATCGCACTGCAGCACTAGCATGCCATGCACGTTCGCTGGGAGCAGGTGATGGAGAAACATTGGGCTCTGTGCCACCGTCGATCGGAGAGACATCGGTGCAACAGAGGACGCTGTTCTCGTAGCTGATCTCGTACACATCGCCGAATAGCTGCTGCGAAGTGCCACGACCAGCTAACCCGGCTATCGGCTCGCCGCCGAAGACGTAAGCTCTCTCGTCCAGTGTAACGACAGAGTGACCGACACGGTGAGTGAGCTCGCCGTGGACATCGTAACCAGTTAGCCATTTGGTGGTGGTCAGGTCAAACAGGTCGAGGCGTGAGACGCTAGTGAAGCTCTCGCTCGGTAGCTCTTCCTTGCCTCCGACGATCACCGCTCTGGCACGAGAAGCAAGGTAACAGTGTTGGGTACTTGTACAACTCGGGAGAGGGGTCAAACACTACGCACACGTGGCCATTCAAAGTTCCTGTGCAGGCTCCAGACAGACTGTAGAGCCCCTGTGGCTCTCGGATCTTTCTCTCCGATGTCCGTAGCACGTGAGTCCCCCACGCCGTGAAATCTCGGGACTGCCAGAAACGATGTCGCCCCGTCAATTAACCGAACACTGGCACGTCCTGAGCTGGCCACGTACCTCGAGCCACTTCAACTCCTGAACGTCTCGAGCCATGTTAATAAGGGCAGGTCCTAAGATCCCAAGATCCAGCTGAGTGAAGAGGCGTCGGTGTCTGCAGGCACCACGGATTCTTTGCGATCATAATAACCCAACTTTTCTTGCATAAATTTTGTGGTTGCTGCCTGAGCGCTTCTTTCACTGCAACCTTGGGCAACACTTGACTATTCTTGGCGTCTAGCCATCCTGGTCAAAGCTCTCAGACCCCAGACAGCTATCTCTTCTGCACCATGATGCTCGGCACGATTGTCGCCAAGATGGGGCCTGGCACCAAAGCCCCCCAGGATGCTCCTCCTGCCTCGACGCCCCCCGTGATTGCAGTCCAGCAACGACAGCGACCCAACGAAGCCATCTTCAACACGCAGTTCACGACGGCCGGGAAGCGATTTCTGCACAAGATCAAGAAGAACCGCGCGATGCAAGTGGATCGACGCACTCGCGGCTTCCAGCTTGGCCTCGAACAGCGGACAGTCGTGATCAATCCCTTCACGGGGAACCACTACCGGGTCATGATCGTGGACCCAGACATGCTACGACGAGAAAACCTCGCCGATGACCTTGAACAGCGCTTCGAGATCATTGTAGCGCCCAGCAACGAGCGGGCATTCGCGCTCCTGGGCCTTTTCGACGTGAATTTCGTGCTGCTTCGCCTGGACATCGGCAACGACCAAACGGCAGGAACCAGTCCAGCCCTTGGCTTTCTTCGAGAAATGAAGCGGAGTTGTTTTCGAACTCCCGTTGCAGCACTGGTAGACCCTTCTTTCAATACTGATCACGAGGCGCAGAAGCTGCTGGCTCGTGCACTGCAGCAAGGAGGAGTCTGCGGCTACTTCAAAGAAGGACTTCATCCCGACCTTTTGACCGAACGGATAGCCAAACTACTGCGATCGATCTCGGTAGCGCAGAATGAACTCGCTCGATGTCGTGGGGCTCCAACGCAGGCTGCTCCTGCGCCAAATACCAGCAAAGCAGCAGCTCGAGTGCCGCCTCAAGCATCGTCGCCGCCGCATCCGCAGCAACTCGACAACCAGCTCGTCAATCGGGCACGGGTGACTCCACCAAAGCGTCTCCCAACAACGGATGTACCGAGCACTCGTCCTAGCTCCGTCAAGTTCGACCGACCCGGAATGCTGCTAGAGTTGAGTCTCAATCAACGTAAGCAGTGTCTCCGCCAGCGCGAGGCGCTTCAAGCGACGTTTGCGTCGGCCCCGCACTCGGTGCTTGGCGTTGATATCGACTCGAGTCCACTGTCTGGCAGACCAGCCACGCCGTCGGCCTCATGCCTCTCCCCTCTGGCTCCATCCTTCGGCTCTCCGGGACGGCAGACGAAAGTGAAGAAGAAGATCCGTCCGCTACCGTCACCAAAGCAGGTGAGTCATCTCATCTACACGCGCCCGCAAGAGCTGCAGACGCGAATCGGTCGACACCTGTACGAGCGTCTACATATCGCCGGACCTCCGGATGCAGTGCCCCAAGACCCTCTACTGAATCACTGCTTAGTTATCGATCCACGCACTCAAGGGCGAGACCTGGTTGTGGGCAAAGCCTACATGTTGTACTGTGAGCAGCGGCTGGATGAAGCGCTTCTGCATTGTGACCGGGCCCTGCGCACCCCAAACCAAACGCTGGAAAAGCTGGCGCGCTTGCTACGAGGCACGCTCTATGACGCTCGAGGGGAACACGGCCGCGCTGAAGCGGAGTTTCTCGCGTGTCTGGAGCTTGATCCGTCGATGCATGAAGCCCACTTCAACCTCAGTGTCGCCCGACTCAAGCTGGGCAAGGACACGCTAGCGCTTCAAGCGCTTACGCAAGCTTTGGCGCTTGATCCACAGAACGACAAGTACTTGCACAACCGCGGACTCATGTATCGACGCATGGGCCATTTCGTGCAGGCGCAGAGCGAATACTGCAAGCGAGAGATCGCTTCAGCTGCAGCCTCCGCTTCGCAGGGAGCTCGACGGGGGTCCAGCAACGCTGGGATCAACTCAGGCGCGACAGTCACCCCATCAGCCACGCGGAGTGTGCAGTCCATGGGAGGGAAGCTGAGCAAGTGCGAGATGGAAGACGGGATGTTCGCACATTTGTTCGGCAAGCCCACACCAGACAAGTTGGCGCTGGCTTGCCCCGCGACGGAGCGCTCGGCCGACATGCTCAGTGCGATCATCGCCCGACTCCAGACGCTGCTCTTCTTCCAGGATTTCTCGCGTGAAATGCTCACTCAAGTGGCCCAGACACTGGACTACGATGTGGTAGCTTGTGGCAAGAGCTTCACGCTCGGAGAGACCCACGCACAGAACTTCTACGTGCTGCTGGGAGGAAGACTCAGCGTTCGTCGACGCGTCGGCACCTCCGACTTTGCTTCGATCGTGACGACGCATCACCTGGAAGCTGGCGCCGTGTTCGGCTGTGCAGGCTTCACCATATCAGCCCAGGCCTCGCTCATCGCCGACGAGTGCGCTGAGATCGGCCTCCTGTGGCCTGACGACTACACGGCCACGATCCAGGCGGTAACGTCGCAAACGAATCATGACGTCTTCGCCTTCTTGCAGCAACTGCGTGGCTTTCGCCGCCTCACCACGAGCGAGCTGGGTCACGTCGTTGGAGTCTCCGAGCGCAAGCGGTTCCGCAAGGGCGACGTCCTTCTGGAGCAGAACGAGCAGCCCCGCCACCTCTTCGTGCTCTGGAAAGGAAGCTGCTCAGTGTATCAGGACTTCGACAGCGCTCCGCTCAGCCGTCGCAAGCTCCGACGCAGCGCGGAGTCCGATGGCTGGAGCGAGGAGGAGGAGGAAGAAGACGACTCGGACGATTCTGAGGAAGACGACGTCCAAGGTGGCAACCGGAGATCGCGTCGGCACCCCCGCCACGGAGACAAGGGCGACAAAGCTACCACTCCTCCGTTTCACCGTCTCATCGCCAAGCCGGACTGGCCGCTGGGCTTCCAGGCCCGTACGCGAGCTCGCAAGTACCGTCGAGGCCGTCGACACGGCTTGATACTCCCGCGCACGCCGCACCTTATGGGGGCCCTGAGCACACCATCGCCACTAACGATGTCGCTGCCCATGCGGCGCGTGAAGGAGAAGCTTTCCGCACACGACAAGAACGCGCTGGTCCAGAAGTGCGTGGCGCCTGCCGTGTTCGGCGAGTCTCGGTTTCTCGACCCAACCCACGCGCCGTCCAAGTGCTGCGTGGTGGCCGAGTCGCTGGTGGAGGTGCTGCTGTTCGACCACATGCGTCTGCAGGAGATGGGGCTGCAGTCAGAGGTCATCAGCGAGCTGTTCGACGCTGCCCCCAAGTACCTGAGCGAGAAGGAGGTCGCCCAGAAGCAGGCGGATGTGGTAGGGCTCCAGCATGGCGGGTGTGTATTTATTTGTCTGCAGCTCAGCTATTGATGTGCGCGTGTAGGCGACGTGGGAGGAGTACAGGAACCTGCGCTTGCTGGAGCTGTCCAAGAACCGCTGGCCCGAGGCCAAGGCAAGTGCCGACCAAGTTGGCCAGGCCGGATGCTGCAGTGAACTAATACTGTGGCTCTTGCTTTGACAGAGACACCTCCGCGCCTTGTCGAATGGCTGCAGCATCATGCTAGCGGACCACAGCCGCGCCGTGCTCGCGAGTCCGAGTAGCCTGCCCATAAACTGAGGTCGAGTGACCCTGTCTCAAAGATGAGCGACGTCTCCCCTTCCAGCCCGATATGATCTCATTTAATCTCACTATCTACAGGACGGACGTCAGATAAATGTGTGCAAAAAAGTCGACGCGACAATATTTCCCCTTTCGACTCGGCCTGACTATGGGGAGGATGCCCCAGCTCGACGACTCGGCGACGGACACACAGGGGGCTCTTGCTCCCGAGGAGCAGGGCTCGAGCTCGAGCTGGCTGTCGCGACGCCGCGCGTCTCGGATGGACAGCGGGGGTAGCCGGGGCGAGCTGTCCGCTCTGGCGGCGATGCTACTCAGTTCCCACCCGCGAGCGAGCGTGATGGACGCTCGCGTGCTGGCTATTTCTCGCAGCACGTCCGTGGGCGACGACGACGAGCGAGCAGAAGCTTCCCCCAACGTGTACAAGTTCGACGTGGCGCAGTACAAGGACGGCTCGTTCCGCTTCGTGCCAGCCTGCGCTCGAGACCTCATCAAGTACACGGGTCGCCTGCTGCACCACGGCGCGCAGGCCCCGCGCAAGACCAAGATCAACACGGTGCAGTTCGACTGGCCGGCCGTGGCCTTCCAGATCTCCGTGAGACGCACCAGCAGCGTCGCGATCCGGCTCAAAGGCGATGGTGCGTTGCTGCAGAGCGGGTTATTTGTTGTTGGAGGTTGTGAGGACCTTCTTGAGGAAGTTTGGCTGGCGAGGCCTTGACGCGGATTGAGTGGCATGGGAGAAAACGATCTTGTCTGCTGAGTCACCACGATGGCTCCTGGACTCAATCGGTCGAGCCGGTGCCACGTTCTGAACTCATTTTGGTCCGACGCCGATCTTGGGGTTTTGGTGGTCTCGAGCTGATCGTGTTGCTGTTGTGGCAGGCAACTACTTTAACGTGTTCGTGAACAACGAGCTACGCTGTATTCTGCGGGCATCGCTGAACGCAACTTGCTGCGAAGGTGAGCGAGAGGAAACAAGCATGTTTTGGGTTCTGGGTGTGTGATGAACGGGACTCGCGTTGTGTGCGCAGTGGCGGCGGACCTGGACACCGAACAGGAGTACGCGATCCGAATCTGCAAGCGTACAGAACCGCAAATGAGAGGAGCGATGTCTACGTTTAAGGTGCGAGCCTGCTGCTATTGTCTGCAGTCGAGCGAGGTTCTAACATGTACGTGGCAATCGTGTTTTTGGCCGGTGGCTACGACAGGTATGCACATTCTACGGGTTTATCGTCGAGGAAAACGCCGACGTCTTGCCAGTGGACCAGCCGGAGCCGCAGCCCGTTCGGAAGATGGAGTTCATCGGCGACTCGGACACGTGCGGATTCGGCAACGAAGGCAAGGCCAGCAGCGCCAAGAACCTGTTCGGTATGAAGGGCCGCATGGAGAACGTTTACAATGGCTACGCTTGCATCACGGCGCGAATGTTTGATGCTGAAGAGCACGTGTTGGCGTGGAGCGGGTAAGTGCGCAAAACTGCATTGCTACCTATAGTTTATTAACCTATTGCTTTTCGATATTGCAAAGTAAGGGCGTACATAGTAACTCCGCAGATTGGGGGCCGAACATGCCGGCCTTGTGGAAGAACACGCTAGCCTCCCGGCCAGGCGACTGGGATATGTCCAGCTGGGTACCTGACGTCGTGCTGATCAACCTCGGCATTAACGACCTGTCGCCTCCTGCGTCTGCAGAGACCGACATTATCACGGGCTACGCCACTTTTCTACTGGAAGTTCGCTCCTGTAAGTCGTGCGTCGTTTTTGAAACCCTGATAAGGAACACTCTAACTTTTGAGGCGCCTTCATGTGCAGATCGCCCAGACGCGCACATATTTTGCGTCGTGTACGACGAAGGCTGCATCAGTTCGGAAGACTCGGAGACGAACCGCAAGTTTGTGTCGCTGCAGCTGCAAGAGATCATCAAGGTGGCCATCTCCAAGGTCAGCAAGCACGACGACAAGATGCACTACACTTTCGTCAAGGTACGTGCGTCGATAGCTTGTGCAGCGGATATGGTGGTGCAATCCTTTGATGCGTATCTTGACTGCTGCTGCTCAGGTGGACGAGGGTCTCGAGAAGGACGACTACGCATCCATGATGCACTACGCCGTGAGCGGCCACATCAAGATCGCCCAAGTACTCGCCGAGGAGATCGCGCTGAGAACGGGCTGGAGTGTGGAGCACGAGCCTCAGACAATGCCGTACCCGCAGGCCAAAGACCAGATCCTGACGCCGCGAGACCACTCCAAGACCTCCTGTGCCGTATCGTAGCCAGCAAAATTGAAGTTAGGAAAAAAAGGCAAGACTATTTATTGTCCACCACAGTTTGTATCTGATTGCCCATGCTTTTGTGTCTGCCCATCACTTTAGTATCCGCAGCCTCAGAAGGATCATCACTCCTGCAATCTTCACCATGCTGGCCGCCGAGAAACTGCGCGAGCTGCGTGCGCTCATGGCTCGCACCAACGTGCGTCTGCTACCGCTGCGTCACCGCCTGGGCAATACGGACAAGGAGTCGGCGACGGAGCTGTTGGGTCAGCCGCTGCAGGCCTTCCTGGTGGACACGGCCGACGCGCATCAGAGCGAATACGTGGGGGATGCGCACAAGCGTCGCGAGTTCCTCACGGGCTTTACGGGCTCCAACGGCACAGCGCTGGTGACGCCCGAATCGGCGCTGATGTGGACCGACGGCCGCTACTTCCTCCAGGCGGAGCACGAGCTGAGCAAGGACTGGACGCTCATGCGCGCGGAGGAGCCGGGCGTGCCCTCCATGGAGCAGTGGGCCAAGAAGAACCTGCCAGGTGGCAGCTGTCTGGCCATCGACCCATATCTAACGTCAGTCGTCGCGGCTCGCAACTTCGCCAAGGCTCTAAAGGAGACCGAAGTGGAGCTGGTGGCGTTGCACGAGACGGACAACCTGGTGGACCTCGTCTGGAAGGGCCGCCCCATTGCGAAGCCCTCGCAGGTGACTTTCCTCTCGGACGAGTACACGGGCCGCTCGGTGGCCGACAAGATCCAGAGCCTCCGCGAGGCTCTGAAGGACGCAGACGCAGACGCCATCGTGCTAACTGCACTGGATGACATCGCTTGGCTCTTCAACATCCGCGGCAACGACGTCGAGTTCAACCCCGTCGTGTGAGTGGGCTGAGGATTTGAGGGTCAAGTGGGAGGACTTACTTACTGTTTGCTGTTGTCTGCAGTACGTCGTACGCTATCGTGACTGTCGACTCGGCGACGCTGTTCCTGGACGCGGCCAACCAGGCCGAGGTGACGCAGCATTTGGGTTCTAGCGGCGTCGTGTGCAAGCCCTACTCGAGCATGATTAAGGAGATCTCGGCCTACACTGCTGCAAACAAGGACAAGAAGATCCTGGTGGACCCAGCCCAGTGCAACGTCGCGGTGTTCCTGGCCATCCCCGCTGCCAACCGCAAAGAGGAAACGTCCGTGGTGATGGCGCAGAAAGCGATCAAGAGCTCTGTTGAGATTGAAGGCATGCGCCAGGCTCACCTTCGTGACGGAGCTGCGCTTGTCAAGTACTTCAGCTGGCTCGAGACGGAGATGGCTGCTGGCCACGAAGACCAATGGGACGAAGTGCTGGTCGCGGATAAGCAGGAACAGCTTCGTCAGGAGGTCAAGGACTACGTGTCGCTCAGCTTCGACACCATCTCGTCGATCGGTGCGAACGGATCGATCATCCACTACTCGCCCAAGCGTGGAGAGTGCGCCAAGATGTCGACGTCGGCCATGTATCTGAACGACTCTGGCGCTCAGTACCTCGACGGCACGACGGATGTGACCCGAACGCTCCACTTCGGACAGCCGAGTGCGTACGAGAAGGCGTGCTTCACGCACGTGCTCAAGGCGCACATTGCGCTTGCGAGTACTGTCTTCCCTGACAAGACGGAAGGCGTCCGACTGGACGCCATTACGCGTGCGCCGCTGTGGAAGGCTGGGCTGGACTACCGCCACGGAACGGGCCATGGCGTCGGCGCCTTCCTCAACGTGCACGAGAAGGGGGTGGTAAGTGGGAAGTGGCTTGCTTACCTTTACCTTTTGCCAACGTATTTGCATTGGGTTGTCTGCAGTTGATGTCGTTCCGTTTGAATCCGAGTGGCCTGAAGATCCAGGACGGCATGGTCCTCAGTAACGAGCCTGGCTACTACGAAGACGGCAAGTTCGGCATCCGCATCGAGAGCGTCATGGTGGCCAAGAAGGTAAACTGCTGCTCTGCTCTGTGTTTCGGTAGATCCGAGTGCCCACCTCACGTGCGTCTCTGCGTTCCAGGCCGCTGGGATCACGAGCCCCATGAACCGCGACTTCTGTGAGTTCGAGACGCTGACGATGGCCCCCATCCAGCAGAAGCTCATCGACCGGAGCTTGCTCACGACCGAGGAGATCAAGTGGCTCAACGCGTACCACAAGGAGGTGCGCGACAAGCTGCAGCCGCTGCTGAAGGACGACGCCGAGACGTACGCGTACCTAGTACGCGAAACGAAGCCACTGCCGCTTCATTAAGGCTGCTGTGGGTACATGCAGCCTTCAAGCCGAGGGAACGTACGTTCTGTCCTGCCTTGACAGCTATTACCCGTGTCCCTGTTTGTCAAGCGCCCACGTCCTCGTCACGGCCACAACTTGGGGACGGGCTCCTGCTCGCTCGATGGTGTCTCGCCAGAATGCGAGCTCTTCGCTCCTCCCTCTCCTCCAGCCGCTCGACCTGATGCTCCAGACGCGTCGCCGTCGCTTCGTGTCGCTTTTGCTGCCGCTCCAGTCGCTCCTCCTCGCGCTTCTTGCGCTCCTCAATCTGATGCGGCGTCTCACCCGCCAGCGCCTGAGCCACGTGATCGAACCGCTCTTGGTACACGCGCATCTCCCGCTCAATCTGCTGGCGTCTTCTCTGCAGCTCCTGCTCCGACATCAACTCGTCCTGGCGATACACTGGACTCGTAGGCGGCACTCTGTGCTGCTCCTTCTCCCTAATAACGCCGGCATCATGACGACGCTCTGGCAGCTTCGACGGAGTGGCAGCAACAAGAGCTTTAGATGCTGTAGGCGCGGCATCAAATGTCGGATACAGCGTCGCACGAACTTCCTGGACACTTGGACGCGTCCGTTGTCCCAGGTTGGAGTGTCTATAGAGCCGGGAGGGGCTGAATCGCTCGCTAGACGCCGCAACTTCCGGCCCAGGGGCGTCGAAGGCGTCAATTAATTCTTCTTCATAGACTTCCTCGGGTAACTCCATTCTTCAATGTGCGATCTCTTTCTGGAGGGATATCCGCATAGCCAGTGATGACGTATCGAGTGGTGGTGGTGGGCGCCGGCATGGCCGGCGTGGCGACTGCGCGCGCCTTGCTGGCGTCTGGCCGCTTCCAAGTCGACGAGGTTTGCGTGCTGGAAGCCCAGCCTCGAGTTGGTGGACGGATCCACACTCGCGCGTTCAGTGACGAGTTGCCTGTGAAGGTGGAGGCTGGAGCGGCTTGGATCCACGGCACGGAGGGGAACCCCATGACGAACTTGGCGCGGGAGCTCGGCATTGAGCTCCTGGAGGTGAGCTCTCGCAACCCGTGGCTGCATCCGGGCTCGTGTCCAGGATGCCACATGTACGACGGCAGTCGGCGGTTGACCGACGAC
This sequence comes from Phytophthora pinifolia, assembly GCA_000500225.2. Taxonomy (NCBI): domain Eukaryota; phylum Oomycota; class Peronosporomycetes; order Peronosporales; family Peronosporaceae; genus Phytophthora; species Phytophthora pinifolia. Next base: position 42,861 of record KV733669.1, read on the forward strand.
GAGGTCGATGAGACGTGGGTGTGGCAGGATCTACTGCTTCAGAAGTTGCAGACACTGGCGTTGTCGGGAAGCGTGGAGGGCGAGGCACTGGATGCGACGGTCAAGCGCTTACTGGTCGATGATGCAGAGCTGCGGAGGATTCTGGAGTCGCACGACAACGCTAGAGAGAGACTGGCGCTGTGCTTGCATCTCGTGGAGACCTGGATGGGAAGCGCAAGCAGCGAAATGCAGAGCGACGCGTTTGGCGAGATCGACCTGATGGGGTACGTCAAGTAGGAAGCTAAGGATGGGCTTGGAGTTCTCGTACCAATTGGGGGTTCTACGATAGAGACGACCCTGGCGCGCACTGCGTCGTCCCGGCAGGAATGGAGAGTTTCATCGATCAGTTGTCAGCCCCTTTGAAGACGATGATTCGAACCAGCGCATGCGTCAATTCGATCAACTACGACACGACGGAGGGTGTTGTTGTGGAGTGCAGCGATGGCAGCAAATTGAGAGCGGACTACGTGGTCGTGACGTGCTCGCTGGGGTTTCTCAAGTCCGGCGAGTTGAAGTTCCGCCCGGAGCTTCCGATTCCGAAGGCTGAGGCCATCTCTCGCTCGCAAATGGGCCAGTGCATGAAAGTTATGGTGCAGTTTCCCGACGTCTTTTGGCCGAAGAATGCGTCGTTCATCACTCAGATCCGAGAGACGTCTGGATCCGTTTATTTCCCTGTGATCTTCAGCTACTACGCGACCATAGGGGCACCGATTCTCGAAGGCGACCTCGTTGGGGCCAAAGCTGAAGAGGTCTCAGCGTCAAAGTCTGACGAAGAAATCGCCCATGGGATGTTCCTGCAGCTGCAAAATACGTTCGGCGTTGGCATTCCAGAACCAGTGGGTTACTTCATCACACGGTACGATGGTACTACGACTTGCGTGTCGTTCATGCGGCGATTGACCCTCGTTTGTTGTGCTGATGTTTTGGCTAGATGGGACCAAGACAACTGGGCGAGGGGAGCGTACAGCAGCGTCACCGTGGAAAGCACGTATGAAGATCCAGACTTGCTGGGTCAGGCCGTAGCGGATCGCGTATTTTTCGCCGGCGAGGCCACCAACTACGAGTATCAGGGCGCGCTCCAAGCTGCGTATCTCTCTGGTAGGCTGCATATTGCGGGCAAAAGGCTCGAGCGCTGTCTAACGGCGCGGTCATGTATAGGTTGCCAAGCTGCCGAGGACATCGTATCCCGCCTGACATAAAGA
>AWVW02044153.1:0-18087 GCA_000500225.2 Phytophthora pinifolia
TACAGAGTCACACAAGCGCCGTCCTAGCATGCTGCTCAATCGAAGTTGCCGTACCCACTAACTTTGTCAGCGGTGCCGATCGCCCTTTTTCTCCCACCAAAGTCTGTGCCTCCACGCGGCTTTCAGTCCGCCAATAACCGATGATGGCCGAGGAGCGCGAGGAGGCGGCGGTCTCCGCCCCGGCGGCGCTCGCGGCCCCGCAGTCCGGTGCGTTTCCCACACGGCCCATCCCTCTGCTGTTACGGCGGCCTTCCTTCCTGCTGCTGCTGCTGCTCCGCAAGCCTCCTGCTCCTTTCATCCCTAGCTCACCGTCCTTGTCGTTTGGTTGTGATACTCACCCTTTAGAGGCTCAAGCTCAAGCGCAGCGCCTCGAGACGGAGAAGCACGAGCTGATTCAGAAGCTCAAGAAGGCCGTATCAGCTGGGAAAGCCATGAAGCAGGCGCTGCAGGACGCGCGGGATCAAGGAACACACAAGGACGAGCAGCTACGAGGGTTTAAGCAGAAGCTGGAAGTCCAGGAAGGAGAGCTTCAGGTGGCCCACTCCAAGGTGGAGGCGTTCCAACTGGAACTACAAGCTCAACAGGAAAGACAGGAGGCGCAAGTGCTGGTGGCGCAGGAGGAGAATAATAGGTTAACTCATCAGGTGGCCGCCATGGTGGAAGACAAGCAGCAGCAGGAGAAGGAGATGCTGGAGGTTGTGAGGGGAAACCACAAGCTCGAAAGCAAGGTGGAGGACCTGATGCAGCAGATTCAAGGCGCGAGAGCGCAGCAGGAGGACACGGAGCAGCTCTACTTGGAAGTCGCGTCCAAATTGAACCAGGCGCTGAGGGACAATGATGAGTTGAAGAGAGGTGGAGATCGGGTAAAGGAGATAGAGGCCGAGGTGGAGAGATGGCAGCAGGAGAAACAGAAGTTTACCAAGCAGATTGAAGCGCTCACGGTGTTAAACCAGAAAGCCACGGTGGAGCTGGCGGACGTTGCTGAGATTCGGGAGCAGCTGCTGGTTCATGTTGGCATTGATTTGACCTATGAGAGCATCGAGTCGCTGCTGGATACGAAGAACAAGGAGATCCAGATGCTGACAGAGCAGCTCGCCGTTGCGGAAGCGCCCCAGGAGCAAGCAGTTCGCGAGGCAGTCAGCGCTGCGATGTCGGAGGCGGACGGCCTTCGCTCTCAGTTGGACGCAATGCAAAGCCAGTTGGACGCTCTGTCTACCGAGAAGCAAGAGCAGGACCAGACCATCGAGGAGCTTCGCGCGGAGCTGGAGCGTGTGGCAGAAGAGCACTCGTCCTCGCTCTCTGCGAAGGAAGATGAGCACAGACGTGATTGCGAGTCCATCGAGGAAAAGCAGTCGAGCTATATCGCGGAAACCGACAGACTAGCCGCGCAGCTTGAAGATACTCAGACTCAGAAGCGGCAGCTCAGCGAGGATTTCTCAGCGATCAAGTCCAAGATCGAGGCACTGGCTAACGCCCTGCGGATAAACAAACCGGCATCTACCGAGCCCGACTCAGAAGCCCGGCATAGCCCCCGGCTAGCCGAGCTTGAGTTGTACCTGGACTACATTCAGGACCAGCTTGTTAGTGCGGCTACACCCGGCCTGGATCACGTTCAAAGCGAGACGGGGACTCTCCAAGAAAGAATACACAGGTACGAGCTCGAAAACCAGCAGCTGGTGGCTAAGCTTGAAGAGTGCGAGGTCGCGCTCAAGGCCCGCGCCAGCGACATCGAGACTCTGGCTGCTAGAGGACTCGGTGCTAGCTTGGACTCGGACAAATGCGTGCCCTCGGGCGAAGAAGCTGGGTCAGTCATTTCGAACGGTGACGCAGATGGAGACGGCTCAGACCTGGAACGCGAGCTAGAAGCAACGAAGGCTCAATTGCACGCTATCGAGGCAGAAATGGCAGCCTGCAAAGCGGAGAACATGCGGATGATCTTCGAGGTAGCGAAGACGGCAGATGGCGTCTCTCAGCTTAAGCAAGATCACGAAGCGTTGCTGGAGACACTATGCGAGAAATCCTCTGAACTGGGAACGGCGATGGAGCAGCTCCAGTCTCTGGAAGCTGCGAACCAGGCGCTTGAGTCGGACCTGAAGGCCAAGTCGGAACGTTTGGTGTGCCATCTTGAGGCCTTCGCAATGCAAAAGGAGGAGTTCGAGTCGGTCATCACGACTTTAAACAGCGCTGTTGCCAAGGCTGAGAAGGAGAACAGCAAGAGCAAGCGCGACTTGGCGGACATCAAGGCCGAAAATGATGTCCTCGAGGAGCGGATTAGCGAGCTGCACGCTGTTGCAGACAGCAAAACCGAGCCGGACGAGTGGCAGGAGAAAGACCGCGAGGTTGAGGAGCTGCGCTCGTCTCTCGTCCAAGCGAAGGTCGACTTCTTGGAACAGAAGCAGCAGCTGACGGCTCTGGAGAAGAAGCTCGTGGTCGTGTCAAAGTCGAGCGCTCCAACGTGTACAGTCAATAATAGCGCGTCATTAGATGCCGAGCGACGAGAGTTCGAGGCGGCGTTGATTGAGATGATCGACATGGAGAAAAAGCTTCAGGTCGCGTACGAAGCGAAGCAGGGTCTCGAGTCCACGCTGCAAGAGCGAATGGAGGCGAAGGCCGAGCTCGAAGACCGACTTTCTGTCGCTGAAGACAAGATTGCAGAGCTGGAGCAGCAGCTGGAGCAGAAGGTCGCGCTGATCGCCACCATTGAAGAGCAGTTGCGTTCCGTGGAAGAGGAGCGGGAAGAGCTGGCGGACGAGTTCGCCAAGACCAAGTCGAAGCTTGAACGCAGCAGAGGAAGGTTGGAAGAGAAGGCGATTGAGTTCGAGGCCTTCAAGACGACAACCAACATGCTCAAGGACGAGCGCAACCGCTTGTTCAATGAGATTGCGATGCTCAAGGACAAAATCGCCAAGTCGGAGGACCAAAAGGCTGCGCTGGCCGACTCGCAGGAGCTGGCGAACGAGGAGTTGGAGGAACAGCTGAACGAGCTGGCGGACAAAATCGCCGAGATCGAAGCAGAAAAGCAAGATCTCCGTGCAAACCTCGAGGACACGATTTATCGATCCGAGGAAGACATCCATCAGCTCAGGGAGCGGCTGTACATGCTCGAAGCGGAAAAATCAGGACTTGACGACGAGAACCTGCAGCTTGAAGGATCGATTAAGACGCTGGAAGCGAAGCTGCGTGCCCTTGAAGAGCAGAAGACCGAGCTCGAAGCTGCCAACGAGTCAAGCTCCCAGCAACTGACTGCTTTAGAGGAGCGAGGGGAGAAGGCGGCGAGTGAAATTGCGACCTTGTCAGCTGAGAAGAAGACGCTGACTGAGTTGCAGCAGTCGCTCGAGGAGAAGGTGTCTGCTCTTCAGGGAGAAAAGACGAAGCTCGAGCAGACCTTGGAAGAGACAAAAGCGGAGCTTCGTGACGAACTAGAGCAGGTGACGGCGCGTGCCGAGGCATTGCAGACCCAGCTTGCTCAGAGCTCCACTGAGAAGGAAGAGGTATCAGCGGCTTTGTCAGAGCTTCAAGAACGTGCCCAGGCCGACAAGCTGGTTAGCGAGGAGACTGCTGCACAGCTCGAGGCTCAGACGGCTGAAAACGAAAGTCTTGAGAAGAAGATTTCGGTCTTAAAGCAGATGGCGGAGAAGGCGTTGCAGTCGTTGCAGACGAACCGCGACGAATTGTCGGAGGCCGAGGCGCGTGCGGCCGTTTTGGTCGAAGAGCGTGACACACTGGAGGCCTTGCTGCAAGAAAAGGTCGAGTCTTTGACTGGCCAACGCGGTGCGTTGCAAGAACAAGTTGAAAAGCTAAGCAGCGACCTCGAAAGCTCACAGAAAAAGCTTTCAGAGGAAGCTGGCGCGGCTGACGAGACCATTCGTGGCTTGAGGGATGCCGAGGCGATGTTGACCGAGTCTCTGGGAACTGCGAAGCGGGATCTGGCTGAGGCGGAGGCATGCGTGATGGTGTTGGTGGAAGAACGCGATACAGCAAGAAAGGCTCTGTCGGCGAAGGACCTGAAGATCGAGATGTTGACGACTCAGCAAGGAGAACTTGACCTTACGGCTCAAAAGCTGCAGCACGAGTTGAACTCTCTGCAAACGAAGAGCTCGGCGAAAGCAGACGCAACGGAGGAGATGCTGCGTGAGCTGAAGGAGGCGAAGACTCAAGCAGAGGAGACCGTTCGCAGCCTCCAGCACTCGTCATCTCAAGCGAGCGAGTCTCTCCAAGCCATCCAAGAGCAGCTAACGGAGTCTGAGCTTCGCGTTGCAGCGCTGGAGAGAGAACGGGACGCCACTCGAACGTCTTTGGATGAAAAGGAGTCGACGCAAGAGACGTTAAGCGCGCTTCAAGACGATTTGCAGAAGAAGGTGGACGACCTCGACGCGGAGCTGAAGCAGCTTCGTGAAACGAGCTCGGCCGAGTTGGCAGCGGCGAATGAAACGATCACGAGCTTGGAGAACGCAAAGGTTGAAGCTGCGGAGACATTAGCGTCTGTTCGTCAAGAGCTGGCGGAGGCTGAAGGGTGTGTCATGGTTCTCTGTGACGAGCGTGATGAAGCGAAGAAGACGTTGAGCAAGAGGGAACTGACGCTTGAAGTTCTCAGCTCGGAGCATGGCGAACTGCAGCTCAAGAGTCAGTCGGTGACGACGGAGTTGGAAGGTCTAAAGGTGAAGAGCGCAGCCAATGCTGAAGCTGCAGAGGAAGCGGCGCGGCTTTTGAAGGAGGAAGTCAAGCGTGCAACGGAGTCATTAGAGGCAGCTCAACGGGAGCTGTCGGAGTCCGAAGCGCTTGTGACTTCCCTGACTGCAGAGCGTGACACTCTTAGCAAGGCGCTGAGCGGCCTCGAGACTAAGTGCAACTCGATCAGCGCGCAGAAGGACGAGCTGCTCGAACGCAGTGGGAGTCTCGAGGCTGAGCTGAAGAATTTGCAAGCTCAACACGCGTCGGAGGTAGAGTCTGCTCAGGAATCCATCCGTGCGTTGAAGGCGACGGAAGCCGAGGTGAAGGGATCATTGGAGGCAGTGCGTCAAGATCTAGCGGCCTCGGAGGCCCGCACCGCGTCCTTGGCTAGGGAGTATGATGCTTCGAAGACGGCATTGAGTGAGCAAGAAGCAACCATCGATACTCTGACGTCTCAGACAGAGTGCCTACAGACGCGCATCCAGACACTGGAGAGCGAGCTGGAGGAGCTCCAGGCTCAGCGGGAGACGGAAACGCAGACGGCGGCGCAGACGATGGAGACACTGGAGGTCATTCGCCAGACGCTGTCGGAGACCGAGGCGCGCGTTGCATCAGCTGAGGAAGAGCGCGAGGCAACTAACAAGGCCATGAGCGAGATGGAGTCCCACCTCGAGGCTCAAAGCACGGAGGCCGAGAGCCTGCGGGAGCGCATCCAGACACTGGAGAGTGAGCTGAAGGAGCTCCAGGCCCAGCATGAGACGGAGACGCAGACAGCGGAGGAGACGATTCGCAGCCTGACAGTGTCGGAGGCGCAGACAATGAAGGCTCTGGAGGCTATTCGCCAGAAGCTGTCGGAAACTGAGGCGCGCGTGGCTTCTGCTGAGGAAGAACGCGATTCAGGCCAAGTGGTGTTGTCGCAGACGAGGGCTGCTGTTGTGGAGCTGAATGGTGAGATTGCTTCGTTGAAAGAAGAGGTTCAGGCGCATGAATGTAGTGAAGGTGACCTGGAGTCAAGGCTGGACGCTGAGTCAACGAAGCTGTCTGATGCGGCGCAGCAAGTGGCGAAACTTGAGGACGAGGTCAACCAGCTTAAGCGTGCAACGGAGTCATTCGAGACAGCTCAACGTGAGTTGTCGGAGTTCGAAGCACTTGCGGCTTCGCTGACTGCAGAGCGTGACACTCTTAGCAAGACGCTGGGCGACGTAGAGACGGAGCGCAAGTCCTTGGGCGCTGAGAAGGAGGAGCTGCTCGAGCGCGTTGCGAGCCTCGAGGCTGAGCTGGAGAACCTACAAACCCAACACTTGGCTGAGGTAGAGGCTACCGAGGAGACCATCCGTGTGCTGAAGGAGGCGAAGGAATCACTGGAATCGGTTCGCCAAGATCTAGCGGACTCAGAGGCTCGTACCACGTCCTTGGCCGAAGAGCTCGATGCTTCCAAGACTGCCTTGAGCGAGAAAGACGCAGCCATCGATACGTTGACCTCTCAGACAGAGTGCCTACAGACGCGCATCCAGACGCTGGAGAGCGAGCTGAAGGAGCTCCAGGTCCAGCGGGAGACGGAGACTCAGACGGCGGAGGAGACGATTCGCAGCCTGAAGGAGTCCGAGTTGCAGACAATGGAGATACTGGAGGCCATTCGCCAGAAGCTGTCGGAAACTGAGGCGCGCGTGGCTTGTGCTGAGAAAGAGCGCGATTCGGCTCAGGTTGTGCTGACGCAGAAGGATGCTGTTGTGGTGGAGCTGACGAGTGAGGTTGAGTCGTTGAAGGAAAAGGTTCACGCTCACGAAGCTAGTACAGGTGACCTGGAGTCAAGGCTGGACGCTGAGTCAACGAAGCTTTCTGACGCGACGCAGCAAGTTGCGGAACTTGAGGAGCAGGTGAGCCAGCTTGAAGCGCAGCTGAGGGATCACGCGCAAAGTGCCGAAGCAAGCGCTGCGGAGGAGAAGACGCTGAAGGAACAGGTGGCGTCGCTGTGTGAGTCGTCCAGCTCTGCCTCAGCGGAACTTGCGGCGCTTCGTGAACACAGTGTAGCCGAGCAGGAACGTCACGCTGCTACCACTGCGAAGAAGGACGAGGTGATCACGAAGCTGAAGTCCAAGCTGGAGGAGGTCATGGTGGCTTACAAGCGGCTAAAGGGCCACCTCCAGGAAATGCAGGACAAATTGACACAGCAGGCCACTGGCGACGACAGTTTGAAGACGTCGTACGAGGAGCTGGATGCTCAACACTCTGCCTCAGTGGAGGAGCTGGAAGCGTCCAAGCGAGAGCTTAAGTCAGTCCGTGAACAGCTCAATGCTGGGACAGAAGACTTGCGCCAAGCCGGCGAGAAACTCGTGGAGGCTGAGGCGCAGCGTGAGAGCCAGATGGAGAGCTTCAAGAAGCGCGTGCTGGCGTACGACGATGAACTCGCGCAGATGCGGAGACAGCACGACGTGGCCTTGCACGAGCAGAAGGAGGTTCTACTGGCTGCTTCAGCCGCGAGCGAGGAGGCTGCGCAACTGAAGGTGTCCGAGCTTGAGAAGTCACTCGCTATGCTGACGGAGACTGTGGAGCAGAAGGAGCGCGAGGTGCAGAGCTTGACCGAGAGACTGCGGCATCTGGAGCAGGAGCACGCCGAGGCTGGAAGCGAGCGCGAGGAGGCCGACCGGAAACGCGACGTCGACCGGACGGAGCTGGAGGCCCAGCTGGCTTCAGCAAGCGAGACGATCGAGAAGCTCCGCTCGGCGAGTGATGCCAACCACGGTTTGCAGCAAGAACGCCTTTCGCGGCTCGAGAACGAGGTTGCCAAGCTGAAGCTTCAATTGGAAGCCGAAGCGGAGGCTGCTAACGCCGCTAGAGCGGCCCTGGAAACGTACAAGAAGCGCGCGCACACGGCGCTCAAGAAGGCATCGAGTGAGAACAAAGGAAATCTGAAGAAGGCTGCGCAGAACGCGACCAAGTTGGAGCAAGAGGTGGCGACTGCGAAGGGTCGAGCAAGAGCCCTTGAAACGGAGCTGGAGGAAGCTGGAAAACGAATGCTGGAGCTGGAGACCAAGGGGAATGCTCTTGCGCATAGCGCGTGCGAAGCGCTGGAGGCGGACAAGCGTGCGCTGGAGACTGCGCTGCGGCTAGAGATTGACGGCGTGAGGGCCGAAGTGACGCGCTTGGAGGAGGCGCTGGAGTCTGAGCGCGTGCCGCTTGAAGCCGACATCAAGCAGCTCACGACGCGCAACGAAGCGCTGAACCTCGAGCTTGCTGGCCTCAGAGAGGAGGTTCGGAAGCAGAACGAGTCCCTGGAGCAGGCAGTTGAAGCGAAGGAGGACGAGATCAGCGACTTGTCGAGGCAGCTGCAGGCCGCGCTTGCTGCGGCTTCATCCGTCGCCAACGAGGCTGGACGTCGCTCGTACTCGCCTGCTTCGTCGCCATCCGAGAAGGAGAGACGCTCAACGGCGTCTTCCTCGCAGTCGGAAGGGAACAACAGCTACCTCTATCACACCACGACTGAGGAGCAGCACGAGCACATGACTGCTGCAGTCGCGGACTCGTGCGCCATCCCACTAGCGTCCAAGCTGGCTCCGTCCAACGGCGTGGACCAGCAGGCCAAGACGTCGTCAGACGATGACAATGAACCCGGGAGCGTGAAGCGAATGCTGACCGACTTGGAGAACAAGGTCCATCTCATCCAGAAGAAGGTTCGTCGTGCGGAGTGCAGTGTTGTATCATTTGACTGACCGTATTGTGCTTTGATGCGTTGTGGCGATCAGTACGAAGACACGTCGGCTTTGCTGGAAGAGGCAACTCGACAGAAGCAGCGTCTGCAAGAGCTCAGCGAGCGCTCAACGCAGTCGATCAACATCGAGGTACGAGATTGGAAACACTGGCTAGAGGGCGTTATACTCACCCAGACTCGTTGACTTGCGCAGTACCTCAAGAATGTCGTGCTCAAGTACATTGAGAGCCAAGTGCCAAGCGAGAAGGAGCAGCTGGTGCCTGTCATCGCCACGCTCTTGAGTTTCAGCCCGCAGGAGCACCAGAAGGTCATGGCGGCGCACAGCAAGGCGAACGACGAGGGCGCCGGGCTCTTCGGCGGCGTGTTTTCGCTCTTCAGTGGCGCAGCGGCGACGCCACCCCCGAAGCCGCTGGCGGCGCCGAACACCTTCAAGCCGTCGCCCACGACCGCCAAGAACGCGACGGGTGCCGCGCTCGGCAGTAAGGACAGAAACGGCGTCCTGACGTTCGGCAGCGACGACGAGGACTTCGCCACGCCGCTGAACCCTTTCGCCACCTAGATATGTTCGTTTGAGTGATGTCCGAAACTACTACCAGCGCTAGATGCAAAACATGCACCAAAGGTATTATAAAATGTGTAGATACATGCCATGAATCCYGTCCCAAACTGAACTTTYGGTGCTTGGGGTCCAGGGGCAACTTTGGGCGCGCGCAATGTAGTGCCTTGCGGCGGAARCGGGACGTCTCCGTTTGGGCCTTTGATGGCCGCTCGCAACGTCGGARCGACCGCGCAGCGGARATTGCTCGTGGCGAGCTTGGCTTCGCGCACGCGGGCAGCGAGGCAGCGCCTCGAGCCGCGCAAACGCTGGAGCCCGGCTCCGCGCCCAAGAAGTCCCTTGMGCCACCCCACAACGAAGGACATGTCCATTGGTCGGCGCGTGCCGCCACGCTCTACCGACATTCGCATTTCGCAATCGTGGGCGCAATCGCCTGCCGCCACTCATTTCGACGATCCAGCAAGCGAGGGCAGAGACCGACCGGGTGTGCGTGTCTGGAGCGGACGTTGTTCCGGCCTGCGCGATCGGCTGGCGCGCTTTGCCGGGCCAAACACCAGAGCGCTTGGTGCCCAGCCGCTGTTAGCTAGCAAAAGTAGCAGATCTTCAGGCTGAGTTAGTGCGGCCGCGTCCCCCAGCGTGAAAGATAGCCGTCGCGACTAACGGCAGTGCCGGTTCGTGCGCTAGGATGAAGCGAGACGTTGAAGTTTCCAGCGCTGAAAGACACGCAATTCTGAACGGCACGTCAATCACACACGCTGAGGTTTCACCAGTATCAATCGCCATCCGTCTTTCCTGGGAACCTTCGCTTCTGAAAGAATTTCAGGGAAACTTGCTGCAGCTGAAGTAAGCGCGCGTCGTTCACATTGCAACACAATTTTCAGGCAGCGCGTGTCTGTCAGCGCCGGAAACTTCAACAAGGGCGACTGAAGATCGCTTCATCCTAGCGCACGAACCGGCACTGCCGTTAATCGCGACGGCTATCTTTCACGCTGGGGGACGCGGCCGCACTAACTCAGCCTGAAGATCTGCTGCTTTTGCTAGCCAACAGCGGCTGGGCACCAAGTGTTCTGGTGCTTGGCCCGGCAAAGCGTGCCAGCGGCCGGAACAACGTCCGCTCCAGACACGCACACCCGGTCCGTCTCTGCCCTCGCTTGCTGGATCGTCGAAATGAGTGGCGGCAGGCGATTGCGCCCACGATTGCGAAATGCGAATGTCGGTAGAGCGTGGCGGCACGCGCCGACCAATGGACATGTCCTTCGTTGTGGGGTGGCTCAAGGGACTTCTTGGGCGCGGAGCCGGGCTCCAGCGTTTGCGCGGCTCGAGGCGCTGCCTCGCTGCCCGCGTGCGCGAAGCCAATCTCGCCACGAGCAATTTCCGCTGCGCGGTCGCTCCGACGTTCCAAACAGTCACGAATCGCCGCAATGRCGAGCGAGCAAGCGAATRAGCCCGCCGACACTAGGAAGAGAGMTCTACTTCGAAGTATKTGACTACGACACTGCAACTTGCGATGCATTGCTGCWGCACTTACGCGAGCMTCGGCGCAGTAAAGCTCGTGGCGCTGCCGGTTGGATTGTTAAAAGGTGCTTCCGCCCAAGCACCAAAAGTGCACGTAGGCAACCGGAATGCGTGGTTGCAGCTTGGAGGCAAAGCCTCCCCTATCATTCTGGCTGGAGCTCAGCGCCTGGATTCCCTGGCCGCATCGTCTATCTCGACCAGAGAGCGCAGGCATCGTTAGGTGTCCAAGTTGAAGCTGTTCTTCAGCCAATCACACCTGTAGATGGTTAAAACCACGGCACAAGGGTCCGTTCGCATAGCGGCGGAATCCACAAACTAAGCACTCAGTGAGCGCCGCTCACAGCGACTGCTGCGCCAGCGGCCTCGCAGCGCCAACTGGAATTTCGCTAACCAAACCGGCAACTCCGAAGCTGCGCCGCGCCGTTGCGCGCCCACGGTCTCTTTTTGGTGCTTGGGAGATGCCCGCGCTCAACGGCTGCTTCGTTGCAGACGGGGTGGTTTCTGCCTTTTCTATTGTCCAACGGCAGGACCCGGCGTTTTTTGAAGTGCGGCAAGGATTGAATGCTCACTGCGATCCTCAGCAGCCGTTGGCGCTTCAGCGCCGCAGGCTCGGCAAGCTGTGCTGCTGTTTAAGCCCGGCTGGCGCGGCACATGGTCGAGCGAGCTCCTTGCCCTACAGCCCAACTTCAAGACGCTGCGTGACACGCAACCAGCATGCTAGAGACTTGTCAAGCCGGCGTCTGGTGTTGGCCGCACCAAACAAGGCTTTCGGCGCAAGTGCAGATACTTTCGTCGGTATAAGCGGCTTCCACGACGGCTGTTGCTACGAACAAGTTCAACTTGCAAATCTCCAATACTGGTACTGACACCTACTGTACCAGTATTTGCGAGACTCTATTATAGTAGAGGCTCTACTGCCATCATTTGGCAAAACGGTTTTCCTCCAGAAATTCTAGAAGCCGATAATTTAACAATCGGTTTACCGAGGGGAAGATGGGGTTCCTTTTCTGACCTCTCGCTCCGCCGCGTTGACTTCACATTTCATTCGCAAATTTGCCTCCCAGCGCGCACTCCTTCAAGCCAGAACCCTTAACAAACCAGCATTCTTCAAAGAAATGGAGTTCGCCCGCCGCTTTTCCAACACGTCCGAGATGCTTCAGGCCACCACGTCCAAGGACGCCCGTCAACCCATGAGTCTCCACGTGGACACTAGCGCCTTGCGCAGCCCCAAGCTTGGCTCCGCCGAGCCGCAGGACGCGAGCCCCAGTGCCAGCCCCGTTCTCGGTCCGCGCTCTGCTCCCTCGTCCACGCACCATGAAGACGCGCTTCGCCGTCGCCGCAGCCATTCGGAATGCCTTCTGCTAGCCAAGACGCGCGGCCCGCAGGAACTGCCTGGTCCGTGCCAGGAGTACATCACCAACGTGAAGCAGATCCTGGCGCGCAGCGACGACCAGCTGATGCAGCTCAAGCGGCGCCGCAGCATGAACCTCAGCCACCCCTCGCTCTTCAAGTAAAACGCCTCCAGGTCTCCCCACCCGCAGCTTAGTAGCTGCACGTCCTGCCGACACAAAACGTCGACAAACGTTATTTTATAAGCAAGGAACCGAGCCGTTGTATTTAATACCCAGAAGCAGTTCACTCTTCCGTTTGAGACTTTCATCATTGTTTATACGGCCATCATTGCATTGATTCTGTGGCTAGCGTTTGTTGCTTAGATGCATCAATGGCACGGCAGCCTTGGTCTCACTGACCGAGATAATAGGAAGTCTGCAGAGAGGACACTCGTAGAGCTCCCAGACATCCGAGCTTGCTGCTTCTAGCGGCTTTCCATGTTGCAGGCCTCGTACCAGCAGATCTTGAAGTTCTTGGGGCTCCGTCGTGGCTGACTTGGTCTCTGAGCTGCTGTCTTCAATGCGACTGGGACGGCGTGAGAGCTTCCCGAAGCGAGACAAGCGGCGTTCACCGCCCAGAGCTGGTGTAGTATCGACTGCTTTTGAGCCGGTCCTTTGGTTGTCAACTCTGGTAACGGAGCCTGCATCGAGAGAGACCCACTTGATCTCACAGTTTTGCTGCGCTCGTGTCTCCATTGGCAAAACGAGTTGCTGCTCCGAGTTGTCGAACATGAACATGTTGTCCACGGGGTAAATTTCATCGTCCGGGTCTTGAGAGTCCTCGTGGTCGATTGGGAATGGATGAAAGCAAGGACAGACCTTGGGGCTGGAATTTCCGGAGTGTGGGTTGCAGGTGCAGTTCTGGATGGAGAGGGCGTCGTTGAGAGCGGAGGAGTTCACCGCGAACACGCTGGCACCACATTGGCAATGCACCATGGTGGACGTGGCAGTGTCCTCGATGGTTGGGGAGGAGAAGGTTTCGAGCTGTTGCAGGAACTCGCACCCCGGGTACGAGAAGAACTGTGAACAGTCTCGAGCGAAGTAGCTGAGCAGGTCGAAGACAGAGATCTCCAGCGAACTGCGCAGGAAGAAGAAGAGCATGGCCGTCAACACGCGTTCAAGAGCTTTGGTGGCGCCTTCATCTTTGCCCAAAGCGACGAACACCACGTTGCCCGCCTCGTCGCGAAGACGCCGCTGGAGCACCGGAAAGTAGTGCGTTGCCTGTTGCTGCATCAAGTGCAAATCCTCGTTGAGATGGGGACGCAGCGAGAAGCACGTGCGGTGGTCTTCTTCGTGGAGTTCTTGGATAAAACCTCGTGAGCTTTCGGACGGACTTGGTTCGTCCGATAGAGCGCTGTCTTGGTGCCAGCTCACGTAAATGAAGTGCACGAAGTCAGCCTCGTACCTGCTCTCCAAGTTTTCCATGGCCAGGACGTCCTTGGACGCTGGTCCAGTGCTGCCGGATAAACAACTCGTCTTGGTTGGAGAACTCGGCGCCTTGGTGACCAAGAAAAGGTTCCAGAAGAAGCGAGCGGGGACGATCAGGCCTGGCGTTTCAACATGGTGTCGACTTGGTGCGACGTTGACGAATGGTCGAAGCGGAGACGCCACACATTGAGCTTCGGATGGTAAAACTTCACCGGTCTGGAAGACACTTTCGATGAAAGACTCGTCGTTGGTTGTCACTGGCAGCTCGTTCACGACGGCGATCAATCTGTGGACTTGAGTAGCGATCGTTTCAAGCTTAGGACGTAGAGCTGGTTCTCGTGTCAAGATCTTGCTGCAGAGTTCCAAGAGGTTTGTCACCACAGCTTCCTCCTCGCCGGATGAAGGTTTGAGGGCTGCTGTCATCTTCCGCTTGTGATCAGAGCGCAGGACAGGCTGGTCCTGGGTTACTACGAGATGCGCGTACAGACCTGCCCAGTCATCTAAAGAAGAACAAAGGTGTTAGTACGTTGAAGATGAGACTAGCTGGAGCTTTGGCGATGGATGCCCTTACCGTTCTGGAAGAGGAGCTCCTGCGTTACCAACTCGTACAGCAAACACCCTAGAGACCAAAGATCGCTGGCAAGCGTGACTATCACCTGACCATCCTCGCTGCCTTTGATTTTCAAGACTTCGGGGCTCTTTATTGCTTCGGTTCCTCGAGTTCGAGTCAACGTCACGACCCCCTCGACTGGCTGTTGAACCGCTACAGGCGATGCAGTTCCCGACGAGAGCGATGAGAACGTGAGCGTACGCACTGGCGTCCAACCGTTGTCCACGATCTTTGACTCGCCAAAGTCGGCGAAGCACAACCAGCCTTTGAACTCTTTGCCTGTACCTTTACCTCCATGCTCTTCGTCGCTCTCGAGCAACTTGCGAGTGAACTCGCCTGCTCTCGAGCGAACAAGGATATTATCGCTCTGGCAAGAAAACACATACCACGTGGGGTTAGTTTGAGAAAAGCACAAGAAGTTCGTGTCGAGTTCTTTGTACCTTGACGTCGAAGTGGCAGACACCTGCTTGGTGAATCCGAGTCAAGCACTCGCAAGCTTCTTGAAAAGCCCGGAGGATCATGAGCAAGAAGGACCGGAACGGGACTTCCAAGTCCGATCTTGTGATGGTCGCTCTCCATTCCGTCAAGGAACAAGGACAATACTCCATGAAGATTTCAAAGCTCTGTTCCGCATGATGGTTACCGAAATCCAGAAGCTGGGTCGCTGCTCGTTCTCCACGGAGCTTGGAGAGGATCGAGACTTCGTTGAATAAACCGGTCACTGCACACAACTCGCCTGCTCTTCTTTGATGCTCGACGACTTTTACAGCGACAGATTCAGGTCGAGGCAGAGCGGGATGCTGGCGATAAACCGTTGAAAACGCCCCCTTTGCGATGTATTCCCTGCTGTCTCCTTGTGTCGTGTACAGGTTACAGTCGACGCGATTCGGACACAGCAATCTCAACAACGAACGGATCGCTGACAACCGTGCAGTCGATACTAGACCCTGCAGTGTTTTCATCTCCGCCATCAATGCTTCGGGGTATCTCTGATCCATTTCCATCAGTGTAAAATGCTGCTGCAACATCCAAAGTATCTCAGTCGTTTCTTCTCCTTTTTCACCAGGAACAGATATGCGAGGACAAACAGCCTCATCCAGCTCCAGGTTGGGCTCAACCAGAACGTAAGTTGCCACTAACACGATCGCCAGCGCGTGGAGACCTGGCTCCGCTAGCAAGAAATTGTGCGAAATATCCACCTCAGTGGAACAAAATGGAGCGGATAAAGGCATGCCAGGTTGACCGTCGAGGGTGTCCGCGCTTGGCTGTCGTGGCAGCTTAAGTGGAGGTAAGATCGGAATCATGTTGCCAGCCTCCTCGCTGCATATTGATCCACTGTTCGCACGCTGAGATCGTTCGCTAACTTCGTCATTCTGCGCTGGTGGGTGGGGGCGGAGTCGTCGCAAGATGGATGAAAGCACGTGAACGTGATCGAACGCTTGCTGAAGAGCTGGAAACTGGGACCTCCTTGTCGCTAGAACAATTAAGCACTTCAGGTTCAGCTCCACCATTCGATACTCCATGTTGTGATCTTCTTCTGCTTCGTTCGCGTCAATGCGGCCGCAGTATTGCTCAATACGGCGAAGATGACCGGCAACGCAGTGTTCGTAGTCAATCCGAGCGCTCGCGTCTTCTGCAGTGTACAGAGCTTGCTGTAAGAGTAAAAATGCCTCTTCCAATTGGAAAGACCCTCGTGTGTGAGCTGTCAGCGTGATCAATGGCGCAGATACCGATCGAAATGATGCAGCAATTCCAAGCAATCGCGAAGACACGTTGAAGCTCGCGACATCGTTCGTTCCCATGCACGGGAACATCAACTCAAGCAGAAAATCCCACAAGTTTGGGTCGTTCTGCTCGCCATCATCTTCAATCACTCGGGGGCCTAACAACCTCATGAGAAGCTCCCCCTTTAACTGCTCAATGACCTCGGCGTCCTCATTTGTGCCTTCTTCTTCACGTGGTTTCCGGTTCTTGGAATCCCATTCAGTTTGAGCCGGCAGAGCGATGTCCAGGTTCACGAACGCAGTCAAGAAGTTAAGCACACGCACTTGAACACGATCGGCGCTATTCAAGCCTAGCAAATGTGCTGAAAGAACATAGTGAAGCAGTGAAATGATGGCCGTAGAATCCATACCGAGGGCGCGTACGATCATGGTCTGAAGATCTGGGTCACTGGTGCGTTTAAGCATCACTGCAAAAACCTCCAAGAGCTCGTAAATGTTGCGAACATACTGAAGTTGCTTTGTCATAGAGACCGAAGACTGCTTGATGACTTTACTCAACTCATGCATCGTTTGGAGAAGCTCCTTGAGCGTGAGAACGACCCATTCGTTCAAGAAAGCCTTAGGAATCCACTTGAAAATCTCGGCTAAGGCAAGGATAAAGTGGTCATCGCCTCCACTTTCTTCCTGTTCTGCCTCCTCGGAGCTGTCATCGCAGCTAGCTTCCACTTGAAGTCGCTCGTTGAGTTCTCGGATCTTGGTTCGGAACGAATGGATAAAATCCAAATACTTTTTATCACCGATTGCAGTACTCATCTCGAGTCTTCGCTTCTTCTCCAAGCGGAAAAGTGTTGACACACAAGCGATTGCCACCCGGAATTCACAGTTGAGAGCGTCCCGTGTGTTGACATCCTGCGCTTCCGTTCGGCGTCGAACGATGCCAATTATCTCGGTGAAAAGGTGCTGGTGAACGTCTTCAAGACGCAGTAACAACGCCACGTCTCGATCCCAGCTCGAGAACGAATTCTTGTGGTACAGGAACCGCAGTGAAAGCTGCAGCAGAAGCTCGTACGTGATCAATTTCGGCGACGATCTCAAGCGCTTACGAGCACACCCAGGAGCATTTTCTTCGGTGCTTCTTACTGGAACACTGACACTCGTAGGATCTCCAAACTGTCGAGCTGTGCAAGAGCAGAAGGCGACTGGTGCCAGTACAGCGTCATCTCTCCAGATATCTGGGGATATGAAGAATCCTTCCCGTAGTTGAGTGCCAAGGTAAACTTGCACGGACAACGGACTCAGGCGGAGGAAAGCGAGCGCCTTGGAGCTCAAGAATGGCGTGGAAATCAAGCTCGTTCCGAGCGACAGCGATTTCCGCGACTTTGTCTGTGGCTTTCGTGACAGTCCAAAGAGTAGCGTCTTGCGCTCGCTTTTCTTCTGAAGCACGTTGGCCACCGTCGTAGTGGACGAAGCAAACGCCCGGAAGGACCGGAACGTTTTCCCCGCGCGAGAATCCGGAGCTGCGTCCTTGTCGTGATCGTCATGGTGAAGGTTTTTCCACAACGTAACGGTGCCTTGATTCCGCAGGAACAAACGCAAGAAGAGTGGAAAAAGTGCCACAAGGTCGCGGATAAAGTCCACCAGTTCCGCTGGGAGACGGATGCGAGCTCCAAGCAACTGGCAAAGCTGATGCGTCAGAGAACAGAGCACAGAATCATCACTGCGCGCCGTCATGAAGAGAATATCAAAGCGCATGGCTTGAGCGAACCGCGCGAAAGTCTGACGTTTTTGGGCCTCAGTAGCTACCGCGTGAGAGTCCAGTTGGTCGGCGGGGCTTCTTGACTCGGAGAAAGCGGCGGAAGCGATCAAAAGTTCCACCAAGATTGGGATAATTCGCCGTACCAGCTTCATTTTCTGCGCCGACCATAAAGCTGGCCTGGTCAATAGAGTAGCGACGTCACGAGCCGCAGTATTCACGAAGAAGACGTGCATTTCATGGAGCACAGTCAAAAACGAGTCGGGTAAAGCCTCATGGGGCATCATGGCCCCGCAAACGGCCTCGGTGGCACTAAGCACTGCCAATTCCTTGTCGTTCGAGCTCAAGTCAATACAATTCTGAAGCGAGGACTGCGGCGATGGAATGGGATTCACGGACGTCTCCTTGAGTATCACTTGATCAGGTTTCAAAAAGTTGTCGCGGATAGCTGAAAAGGTAAAGCAGGGCTCAAAGGTTCGTTTGGCCGAGAAATACGTCGCTAGTAGCATCGCAGACGGCTTAAGCGTTCCATCTGCGACAGTGATCGCGAACTTGTTGAAGTCGAACTCCACTTGGCGGACGTTTATTACCGTGGGCGTGCTCGAATCCACGTTACTACCGGGCGTGGCAAGGATGTAAAACCCACAAGCTTCGGGCATTAACCCCAACGAGTAAGTCGACGGAGGAATCATCGAAGGCACCCAGTCTTCCAGTTTCGTGTCCTCGTCCA
>KV733672.1:17240-28968 GCA_000500225.2 Phytophthora pinifolia
CCGCCCCTACGTTTCCCCCATTCGTTTATTCGCCATCTACGATCACCATGCCCTCCAAGAAGATCAAGCGCACTACCACCAAGGTCACCTCGACCAAGACGACTAAGGTCGGCTCGACCGCGTCGAAGAAGAACCCGCTCTTCGTCAGCACGCCCAAGAACTTCCGCAAGGGCGGTGACATTCAGGTACTTTGAAGCGCCTCTCTTCAAAGCCTCCATCGTTTGTCCCCTCGGTCTTTACGACCAGAGGCAGCGATTTCCACGCCCCTCGGTGATGAAAGGGAGGGAGGGAGCTTCTTCCTTCCTCTCGGTCTCACTAGAGAACAGTGTAGCGGGTCCCCCACGACCGCAATGACACAAACTTGTGGTGGCAATTCATTCGCTCGCGATGATTTGCGCCTCAAGGGTAAAGAACCTTTCTCTCTGCCGTGCTGTCATGCCAAGCTCACTTGTTTTCTGGCGTGGAGGAGTCTCCTCTCTCTCCACTCCAGTCTACATGGCTGCATTGAAGCGGTGATACTGACTTCTGTGACTGTTTTAACTCCATTTTAGCCCAAGCGTGACCTGTCCCGCTTCGTCCGCTGGCCGCGTTACGTGCGCCTGCAGCGTCAGCGCAAGATCCTGTACCAGCGCCTGAAAGTGCCGCCTTCGGTCAACCAGTTCTCCAACACCCTGGACAAGAACGTGGCCACGGACCTTTTCAAGCTGCTGCTGAAGTACCAGCCGGAGACGAAGGCCGCCAAGACCCTGCGTCTGCGTAACATCGCCGCCGGCAAGGAGGAGGCCTCGGCCCCGCCCGCTGTCGTGAAGTTCGGTCTCAACCACGTGACCTCGCTGATCGAGAACAAGAAGGCCAAGCTCGTGGTCATTGCCCATGACGTGGACCCCATTGAGCTGGTGGTGTTCCTGCCCGCCCTGTGCCGTCAGTTCGACATCCCGTACTGCATCGTCAAGGGCAAGTCTCGCCTTGGTCAGCTCGTGCACCAGAAGAACGCCGCTGTCGTGGCGCTGACGCACGTGAACAAGGAGGACAAGGCCAAGTTCGACTCCCTCACGGAGGCGTTCCACGCCAAGTTCAACGAGGACACGACCGTGCGTCGCAAGTGGGGCGGAGGCATCATGGGCCTGAAGACCCAGAAGAAGCTGGAGCTGCGCGAGAAGGCTGTCGCCGCTGAGGCTGCCAAGAAGGCCCAGTACTAAGTTAGGTACCGGCCCCTGGTCTTCTTCATTTCGTAGGTGCTCTCGACAGGAAGGCTCGCCTTCCTGGCTTGTGTAATGGCTGAATAACATTCCAACATCCAAAGACATGTGTTTTTCTTTCGGTTCTTCATTATCTTTCAGTTTCCCATGTTTTCCATCATGGGACAGTGTTGATGCCGATCGGATCCACTTCGAGTCTTGTTTTTTGAGCTATGAATCCTGTCGTGGGCTCCAGCTTCACTTTGTGCCTAACTTTTCACTTGCATTTTGTATCGAAACTCCTCTCCAATTTCGTCCGACCTCTATCGTTTCAGTCGCGAAAAGTGCAAGTCGAGACCAAGGCAGGATGGGTGCGTCCAGCCCTGCGCTACCGGCCGTGTATCCACTCCCAACTAACCTATGCATCTGTGTATGCGACTCGCTGTCTATGACCCGCTCCACGTACGCAGAAGACACGCCGGATCTCAGGGTGGAGACGTCGGTGGAGGCCCAGAGCAGCCCTGGCAGCGCTACCACAACCCCAAGAACTCCCCCTGCTCGAGTCAATGATAGTCCTACTGCTCGGAGTGACGATGGTTCTGTGACGTCACCGCACCCGGCGCAGCCGCTAGGAACCTACTCCACGGACCTCTTCCGAGCCTTCCCCAAGGTCTGCCAGAAGGCCAAGAGCGGCGTGCAGCTCTGCCAGGCGGTGGCAGCCTTCGTCACCGAGCGGGCCACCTTGGAGAGCAACTATTCTCAGTCGCTGCTCAAACTTGCGCAGTACGGTGAAGTTCACCGTTAGGAGTCAGTGGCGTTTTGAACTGATCGAGGGATGGCTGTTGCAATTTTTGCGTCGTTGGAAATGCAGGAGCTCGAAGGCTGAAGACTGGTCGGAGCAGATGACGGAGTGCTGGGCTTCGTTCCAGGAGGCGATCGATCATCTGGCGCAAGAGCGCTGGGCGTTTGCGTCGACCTTGCAGACATCCATCGTGCCCGGAGCGAAGGCGTTCGCGGCGCAGCAGGAGATACAGGTCCAGCGTCTAATATCAGGTTCGTGGCACGATGCCTTTAATCTGGCCACACATTGGAGGCGATCAAGGACTTTTTGATGTGGTTGATTGACGAACTTCTGTGGCTAAAGAGGGCACCAAAGTACGATGGGCCCAACAGCAAATGGCCAGCTCGATGGATAAAGCTCGAGAAAAATACGAGCGTAAATGCCAAGAAGCCATCGAGATTACGACGTCAATGCGGAAGAGCGAGAACCCAAGTTCTACCCCCGAAATCATCAGCTCGAGTTCAGGACAAGAGTATTCCGATGAAGTCTCGGCGTCTAAGGAACTGACCGACAAGCTGGCGGCTGGAGCTGGCCAGCTACTCACAAAAATGTGGGATACCACATCCTCCTTTGGGCGCAATCCATTGGAACGCCAGCGCTCGAAATTGTACGGATGCCTTGAGGAGGTGCTTGCCTCAGAAAAGCACTACGTCCAAACGGTGGAGTACACCAATGCGCAGCGATTGATCTTCGAGCGGGAGATCAAGGAAAACTTGCACGCATTCCAGCTGACGGAAGAACAACGGCTCGAATATCTTCGCGATGTTCTCGTACGCATGCAAAAAGCGTTCATTGGCATGTTTTCGCGGTCGCAGCAATTTGTCGAGCGAATGAAAGCGAGCGTCAACGATGTCGACGAGCTAGGTGAGCGTACCATGTCATGCTCAAATTCTATGGAAACACGGGCTAACCTTCTTGTGATATTCGCAACAGCTGACATTGAGAAAGGATTCCAGAGTCTCGGCAGTCAAGAGGAGGTGGACGTGGATAAGGCTGACTTGGCGGTCAACCCATTCTATCTGCGCATAACGCACATCCAGGCGATGTCAGAAAATGGGCAACGAATGATTGGAGTGATCAACACGGTCGTGTCGGAGTTCATTGCTAGCGAGACCCGATTTTCACAGTCGCTGCGCAAGCTTCTTCGAACACATGAGAGTGGCGGTCTCACCTCGCCTTCAGATCTGTTCGGTACTTCTTCTTCGAGTGTCAACACGAATTTCCTAGCAGATGAAGGCGCAACGATGGCAAATGCGTGGATGACGGTGAGGGATCAAGTAAAACTTCTTCTAGAAGTCCACCAGGTGCGCAGTCAAAACTGGAACTGTTCTCAGCTGGAGTATGTCGTATGCTGATGTTATTGCTGGCCCAATCTGTACAGGAATTCCAATCCTTGCTCGCTGAACCGGTTTCACTTAGCCTCTCCACCATGAAGAGCGAGTACGAAAGCGTTCAAGTCTTGACGCACGAAAACTTTTCGAGAATTCACACAACGTTGTCCAACGAGTCGGCAGCACACAGAAAACTTCAGCAGAAGCTTGAGGCGAAGTCTCGTGATTTCGCCGTGACGTTCTCGTATTTGCCAGGTGCAACCGCTGTCGCAACCGCCTCGTACGGTATCGAGGTCACTCAAGCGCTGAAGTTGCTAAGCGCGAACTTTCGATTATTTAACGAGAAGGAGAGGCGCTCTGAGACTAAACTGCGGCAACTGGCTGAAGAGATCCGACAATTGCAGGCGCGAGTTACTGAAAGCAGCAGTTCATTGAGACAAACCTACCAGATCTACGTTCAGGTGAGTCCTTTTACAGCATCCGTGCTTATATTATCCCTGACAAATGCTGCTTTTATGAATGAATCCAGGAAGTGGAGGTATTCATTTCGACGTGCATGAAAAACGAGAAATACCGACTGCAAGTTGGCAAAAATTCCCTACAGTCATTGGCAAAAGCTGTTGAGCACATGCTACAAGGTGGCACGTCCGTTGGGAACAAAGCTCTGACCGAGTTTGTGAGAATTGATCCGAGCGGCGACATGACAGAGTTCATTGGGATCAACAGACAGCCGTATGAAAGAAGCAAGCGCATTGTACCTGCCTATCACGGCAACGACAGCTTGAAGGAAGTAATGAGGGAATACCTCGCATCACTGGGGGCTTCTGGCTCGATGTCGTCGGGAAATACTGACACGACGCTTAGAAGTCCTACCAACATCAACTACTCGTTGTTGCCAGTCCCAAGTGGAGAGATTCCGGATTCACCTGAGTCATCTCTACGCACACACACGTTATCAGTAGACGATGACCAAACAGCATCGTCGAACGGCAACGCTGATGCAGCGGAAAGTAGTGCCAACGAAGACGAAAGCGTTGGTTCAGGGATGGAGCAAGACGAAGAATTCGCAGAAGCACAACCTCTTGGCGTATCCGACTTCCAAAAGAAGTTCAAGGTGAGAAAATCGTCTGGCATTCAAGACGTGTATCTCGCAATGTGCTCGATCGACCTGATGACCTTGTTTGTTCTTGCCTCGTTACAGTTGAACGCGCATGAGCAGGTTGTCGAAAGTTTCTCGTGCGCACTCTACCTGTCGAACTTTCCGTTCCATGGGCGACTTTACCTCACCAGAAACCGGATGTGCTTTTCAGGATGGAGAGACACGATTTTTGTAAGCAGGGCGCCTTGAGGATGCTTCCAGACGAGTCACCTTACCAATTCGTTTTGCTGCTCTGCAGGTGGCATCGTTTTCAGAGATTTCAATGATGGAGAAGAAAAATACGGCGCTGATTGTTCCTAACGCAATCGAGGTTTGTATGATGCTTGACTTCTAAGAGGTAGACGCGTGTACTGAAAAACACTATGTTTGATGTGGCATGCAGTTCACTGTGAAAGGGGAAAAGGTCTTCTTCACTTCGTTTGTGTTCCGGTACGCCATTTGCCTGCTATTTAGTGATAATTGTCGTCTGATCTTTCTTCCGCTTGCATGTCATTTACAGCGACGAATGTTTCCAGAGCATTCAACAATTACGCTCAATCAAGACAGAAACGGAAGCGTTGATGTCTGACCCGCAGAGCAGCGAAGATAGCACGTCTGCGACTGACGGTACGTCCAATCGACGAAGAAGTTCCGATGACCTTGCCGCTGTCGCTCCGAGTCCTGAGATGGCACCCGTCAACGCCACGGATGCGACGGATGCGTACTCGACCGAAGACAATCGCCCGGCGTCGTCTCTCACGTCAGATGAGGACGCGTCGGTAGAAGCACCACCTCCTACGATCCCCGAAAAAGACGAGCTCTTAAGCGAGTATGACTTGCTGCTGGATGAAAAAGTGGCGTTCAGGTACGGCGGACTCGCTTGTATTCGAGCCCTGGATTCTGTATTTGTTCTAATCTGTTGTGTTGCTTAGTGTCGAGACGGCATACTCCACGTTCTGGATCGAGTCGGACGCGTTTTCTCGTGGATTAATCGAAGCTGCCGGATCGACAAACATCTCGATCCGTCCATGGGAGATGAAGACGACTTCGTACACTGCCGTCAGCAAGCCAGACACATTCGATGCATCTCGGCTGGTTTCGTACTGCCACAACAAAAAGTACATGGTTGGGCCCAGCGTTATCCCAACGTCACAGACTCAGCGATACGCGTATTCACCGGGGAGTCGCCTCGTTGTCTGCACGACAACTACTGTTACCGATGTACCGTACTGCGATTACTTCCGCGTTGAGCACCGATGGGTCTTCAGTGCCACGAAGAAGCAAGGCGTATGCTTAGTGCAGGTGGGACTTCGTGTACAATGGGTGAAGAGCACATGGCTGAAGAAACAGGTAGGCCCTTTTGTGAAGAATGTGCAACAAGCGCATACAGTAACTCACTTTTGTGAACTACAGATCGAGAGTGCAACTGTCTCCGAAGCCAAGGAAGCCGTGAAAACGTGGCTAAATGCTGCAATTGGTACTACAAAGCAGAATTTGTCGGCTGGAGCGGCTGTTGTGTCACCGCGAACTCTGTCGAGCACATCATCGACCGAAGCACCGTCTCGGAGCGAGCAAGACGAACAACCTTTCCAGGAAACGCCTCAGCAAGAAGCACCGATGTTGAGTTCAGTTCCATCGCCAACACCCGGGTCTTCTTCAGTTGTCATCGGTATGGGTCAGCTGATGCAACCTCACTCGACGATACACGCTGCAGTTATCGTTTGCGCGCTGATGTTCATCTACACGATGTATCGCGTGTGCGTGGCCATGGACGAAATGCAAGAACTGACGAGGGAGACACTGATTCAACAGCGTCAACAAAAGGAACTACTGAAAGAGCTCTTAGCTAGGCTATGAAGTACGAAGGATTCGTCAACCGTGCGATTGGACTTTGCCGACAACAACACCATTTGCAGTATTACCGACCATTACTGTAGCTGTGAGTGCTACTGCGTCAATTCTTCATCCTCTTCCTACGTGAGAGGAAGTATGAGAGACATGGACCTCCGCACTAGAATCAAATCAACCCACCGTTACCTCATCACTGTACGAAGGGAGAGAAGCAAAACTTAGCATCGGAACGTCCTGTGGCTTCGAGTGCTGCTCGTGCATCTCCTCGACGGGGAAAAGCTGGACGTCGTCGAGAGCGTCTGAAGAAGAGAAAGGGTAAAGCTCAAAGTCAGAGGATTCCAAGATGTGGCACAATTTAACAGAAATGTACCTTGATCGTCATCAGTCCAGCTGCCTGCACTGCAATTGTCTCGGATGCTCTCACCATTGCTGCGCTCGGTGTCATTGCTCACTGTTGCTTGTCTCAACGCAGCCTGCAAGCTTTTGATTTCGTGCTGCATATTGTTTACACGCTTCTTCATGACTGTGTTTTCTTGCTTCAAAAGTGCAAGCTCTGATGCAGATGAGTACCTCGAGTATTAGCGAGCGTACTTGCAAGTGTGGCACAAGACACCAGCTGAACTACGCACCGAACACGTCCTGCCCGCAGGCACACCACGTCTTAGCAGCACTCTTGGTGTTGTTGGACTTGATGGGACTCTTTTTGCTTGTCATATCGACGTAAGTGCTGAATTCATCTCGGATTCTTGACAAAAGCCGACCGTAGTGCTATACCAAATTCTTGCGTAAGCAACATTTACTACGGAAAGTCAAAGAAGCAAGCCATCTTGAAGCGTACCTCATCCTGTACAGCAATGCTATTGAGCACATTCTGGCATGCGCGCGTACGTGATAAAGTTTTCTCTGGCAACTGAAGCAGTCAACAACAAAGAAGTCAGACACTAATACTCAATTCACGAGCAGGAATGCTCATACGTACATTCGAGCGACCAATCTCGTTTAATCGCTCCACCAGCTCGACTTCAAGCTGTACCGAGGAAGATCTGTACCCACCGACCAGAATGGATGCCGTGTTCGAATAGGACGAAGTGGATGGCTGAGCCGGGTTTGACATCAGGATGGATACGCTGGCGGATCGATTGGGACCAAGTCCGACTCCTGCGATGAGTTCGTCTTGGTTCTGCGTCTTGCCAGTCGACGTTGTTCGTGGTGGTTTCCCGTGACTAATCGACGACACGTCTGTGCTTGGGGCGCGATAGCCACTATTTGTCCTTGTAAGTGTTTTGGAGAGCGGGGCCGATGCTACATTTCTCAGAGCATCAATTTGGGCCTGCAGCTTGAAATTCGGATGTTGATGGCCTCCGTTGCTTGAACCCTGCTCTACGGCGTGGAATAGTTTCTTTCGGACTGCAGATGCCGACTGGCATCGCCTGCTTTAAATTCAGTTAGCATTTCGCTACTATTTCATTCACCAGGATCATTCACATACCGAGGCATCTGGCGAGTACTCGATGGTGTTAGAACCGACGATTCATATGTGCCACTTGATATTGGCTTCGCTCTGGTAGTGGCTTTGCTGCTTAGTGAAGAGCGCACGATCGATGCTTTGCTGCGTAGATAGCCAGGATGAACCGTGTGCTTCGATGCCAGCTCTCGATCAACCTCAACTCGAAGATCGGAGAAATAACCTTTCTCGGAATACTGCGGCGGATAAATCGAAGCAGCACAAGTTGTAAGTAAGTACGACACACGATATGGCAGCTACTGACATGACGCACTTTGCCGAAGACTCCAAGGTGCAGATCATAATTTTCAAGATCACTGCCGACTGCTGAAGGACGAGGATGCTACACAACCGAACAACCTTTTAGTTTCGCTACTTTAGAGGCCGATAGATCCCCAATCACCTACCGACACGGAAGACCCAGCGCCGTACACGTTGCTGCGTTTGCGCTGCATGTGGCTTGATCTCTCTATATCTCGTTGCACTTCCACAGCCAATTCACAAAGCAACGGGATGAAGGACGGCCATAACCTAACAATAACTCTATTCAAAATGGATTCATGCGAATGCAGCCAAATTTGGCGAGCATGCCTACGAGGTGCAGATAGGTACGTGGGGACAGCAATTGACCAGGGAGAATCACTCGTCGTCGCTTTCCTCGTCCTCCTCTTCGTCGAAGTGGCCCTTGCGGCGATTCCGGTTCATGTGCATCATGGCAAATCTGTCCTCCGCCATCATGAGGCCGTTCGAGGCTGCTGCAGGCTGCGCCTCTTCTGCATCAGCTTCCTTTTCTTCTTCAACACCCTTCGTCTCCTCTTCCTCATTCGTCGTGTCGCCCTGGGTCCACGCGCTGCCAGTCGGCGTCTCGTCAAACGCCGCGGGCCTGATGAAAACCCAACACAATCGTCAGTGTTTTATCCATTCAAAATCTCCATTTCCTAGTTCAGTTCCGTACCAGAGCTCCTTGCACTTGAGGTTCTTGATCTGCTCTTTGTACAGAATGTGCGCCACAATGGACGTGACTGCGCCCTTCTTGCCCCTGGCAGTCGTCGCCTCGCCCCCGTCGCCCTCTCCGACGATCAAAAAGTCGCCTACCGACATCAACCAACACCACCACGCGCCACAATTTAGTATAAAAATCCACTAGTCGCTTTGAAGAACACTACGGCATTGCAACGCCCACTCAAGAACTTTTGAGAGAGCAGGTCAATGTCTGAATTGACGCAAGTCTCGACCACCGGAAAAGCGTCAATGCCTCACCTCGCTTGACCCAAATAAGCTTGCGGAATTTGGTCGGCAGCATCGTCACCGCCTTGTTTCCCTCAGCGTCCACCACCTGAAGTCAACATAGTCACCGTTAAAGACGCAACAACAACAACAAGATCACCGGGACTGTCGACACCGTTCCACCGCCGCACCTCGAACAGGTTGCTGCCCCGCAACGCCGTGACGCGCACGATGATCTCGTTCTCCTTGGGCTCCGGGTCTCCGTACAGCACGCGCTTGGTCACGCCCTTGCGGTACGCACTCTTCCTGCCGCTGCCCGACATCGCGGTTTTGGCTGGTTAGAGACGTACGCGAGGAAACTTGTAGGACGTGGTGTTGACCACATCAATAAAATACTGCCAGCTCAGACTATTTCGTCAAAAAAAATAGCGATGGCTGGACGAGGACGAGGAAGAGCAAATACGCTGCCGGCATGGATGACCAAGCAGGGGATCAATGCACCGCCCCCCGCGCCCACTCCGGGATCAAGACCACCTCCGTCTGCGGGTGCGGGACCTCCGCCGCCGCCTGCGGGGCGCAAAGGGCAGTTCGAAGACGCGCCTGAGCGGGCTCCGCCTATGGCCCGCAACGGTATGGGCGAGCCCGGTCCACGTCCGCCCATAGTCCGCAACGACATGGGCGAACCTTCGGGTGGCCGTCGGCGTTCGCGCTCTCGAGACCGCAGCAACGGGCGTGGTGGCGGGGGCTTCAGGGCGCCGCCGGGACCGACGCAAGAACGGGCGCGCTCACGCGAACGCTCGCGCGGACGCGATACACGAGACCGCGAGCCCCGCGGCTACAACTCCGGGCAGCGCAAGGACTCGGACCGCCGTGCACCACCGCGTGGTCGTTCCCGTTCGCGATCCCGGTCCAGGGACCGTCGGGACAACCGGCGTGGAGGAGACCGCTACGAGGACCGTGGCTATGGCGTGCGTGGACCCCCCAGGGATGACCGCCGCCTGCCACGCAGGGACGAAGAGGCCATGGAGCGTGGCTACCGACGCTCCGCCCCCAATGGCCATGATGACCGGACGTCGCGCAGATACGTGTCGGACTACCAGCCGTAGATGCTGCTGGCGTCGACATCCACCCATTTTGCTTCCCCCATGGTGAAGATGCAGCTTTCAATCAACGCAGGTGAACGCTTTTGGCGGGGAAGGTGGGGGCAGTATAGTAACAGGGGCGACGTGACACGGCTGCCGAGTTTTAATTGGACTCGTCTAAAAACAGGAACTTGATCGACTTACTTGGGCTCGGCTTGTTCATTTGTGCCTTGGGGTTGTAGGTCTTGAAAGCCTGAAGCGTGCAGCATGACGAATGATACGAGCGCGGCTGCCGTCGCGTCGTTGCCTGGTTTAACACCGGCCGCAATGTCGCCGACTGGAGCAAATGTGACGGGCCACGAGGATGCTGCAGTCAAGAAGGCGGAAGCCATTGCCAGCACCAAGACGCGCGAGCCCAAACTGCTTTTTGCAGTCGCTAAGAATGTGGCCAAGTCATCCGCGAAGAAGCAGCCTGCTGCTAAGAGCCCCGTGCCCATTGCTGGAGACGCTAATGGCACTATGTTCGGCGTTGTCAAGCGGGCCCAAGCCAGTAGGCCGGAGCTGCGAGCGTCTGAATCTCAACGGAAGCAACCAAAACCTTCACAAGAAGCTAACGCAGCAGTCAAGCAACGCTCAATCAACCAAGAAACAACGCACTTGCAACCAGAGCCAAAACCTTCGTCTGAGTCTGCCGAGGAAGAAGATCGTAGCAGCAGCAAGCAACACGAGCTCAACTTCGTCGACGACGTACGGGAGACTTTGGAAAAACTGGTGACTCAATTGGACAGTGTGGACCCACGCAAGCTGCTTGCCGTAAGACTGGGAGGCGAGCTGCGCGGGTTACTCGGCAAAGCGCAGGATGAGTTCGCAGCGTACGAGACCGAGTTTGTGGAGCACGCGTCAACTGAAGGCGTTTCGGTGGCACTGCAGAACTTTTCGGCGTCTCTGGCTCAGGTGTCGGCAATCGCTGAGCGTCTGCGTCCTGCCAAGTTCTTGCTTAACAGAACGTTCAAGCGTGAGGTACTCTTTGCCTTTCAAGAGATCAATTCGTACTACACGTCGCTGTTCATGGAGCTTTCCATGGCAGTCGCTCGTCGATCTGGAATCGATCTGCCACTACCAGCTCCTGTGCCGCCAGAGCCAATGGAGGTGCCCGCGCCGTCTGCAGATGAAATCTGCCTGGAAGCGCACCAATATTTCTTTGGCCATGGAGTCGCCAAAAACCTTCGCAAAGCTCTCGACCTTTACACGGTACGGGATCGTGTTTTCCGAGAGATGAGGTCTCCTTCATCTAACGGCATTCATTTGGCATGACATCAGCAAGCGGCTGACCTCGGTTGTACTTCAGCTATGACTTGCTTGGGCCAAATGTACTTCGCAGGCAACGGAGCGGAGAAAGATCTTCTGGTCGCAGCCAAATGGTTTGAGCTCGCTTCGTCAGGAGGTGACATTGAGGCATGCTATCAACTGGGTCTCTTGATGGTAAGAAGCTCAGTCTTCCTTGTCATCTTGTCGCACTCGGACTTTACTCCTGTGCTTCACGTAGTGCGAAAAAGCTGCACACTTGAAGGAATCT
>KV733673.1:0-10763 GCA_000500225.2 Phytophthora pinifolia
GAGTCCCACCGATTCGTAAGTGTCTGGACGAAGGGATGAAACTTGCTTGACACGACCGACCGTGAGACTGCGATCAAGTTCGCGTTCTGGCAGAACGGCTACTCACCACAGGAAGATGCCTGCTGGACAATGCAGCTGGTTGTCCCCGAGCCGAAGTGATCGAGTGGATGATGGATTGCGGATACCTGCGGCGCGAGCTTTGGCTTCATCTGGCCGCTTGGATCTCATGCAGCAAGTGCTGCAACTTCATTCTCCATTTCCTCCAGATCCCGAGGTCTGGGTACGAGCTTGGATCGCTCCATTAAGGAGGCTTGCAGCTGTGGAATAATGCCATGTTGGAGTGGTTGCTGGATCAGCCGGTGGGAATGGAAGCCTGCGATCGCTTGAGAATCAGGGACGCCTGTGAAAAGCTATTCGTGATTGCAGCTGAAAGAGGGTATGCAGCGGTAATGGAATCGCTTTACGGTCATCAGCTCACTGGAGACTTCGGTTTCATTATGGAGAAAGCCGTCGAAAAAGGCCAACTGAACTCCATCAAGTGGTTAGTAGGTAGACCACTACCCCGTCGAGAAATTTGAAAATACATGCAAGGGCGATTGATAAGGCTGCCGAGTATGGACTCAACGAGATATTGCAGTTTTTTCATGCGTTGGACGCGTCCGATTTTGAGGCTGCCAAAGCCAAGCGAAGAAAGGTTTCCCGAATTCCGATTTATTGGGCAGCTTTGCGTGGCCATTTAGCGGTGATGGGCTTGATTCAAGCTAACACCGCGCAGAAGTGTGATGCGGACGCTATGGACGCTGCTACAGGCGAAGGACACTTAGAAGTGGTGAAGTGGCTTCATGCCAACCGATCAGAGGGGTGCATTACTTCGCGATGGATCAAGCAGCGAGCCACGGACATCTGGAAGTTTTGAATTGGCTGCATGCCAACCGATCCGAGGGATGCTCCTATTGCGCGATGTAAGATGCAGCTGAAAAGGTCATCTCCATATTGTAAAGTGGCTGCATGTTCACCGCCCTGACTCCCGTACAAAGTTCGCGCTTGATCGAGCTGTGCGATCTGGTCATACCCGCTTGCACAACCTCTATTTCCCGATTACAAGATCGACTCGGAGTTGGAGGGGCACAAGTCGCTTGTGGACGTCAACGGATCATGGGATTCTGGAAAGACTTTCGTGCCTTCATGTATGCTACAGGTACGTGTTCACCTCTCGTTTTTTGGAGACATTGCGGATGGATCTGCTGGATTCGCAATCCTCACTTGCTCAGGCACGTTGAAAAGAAAAAAAAGCGCTTTGAATTAGCCAGCAATAGTGTTTGAGCTTGGGTAAGCAATTTGTGAGATGACTTGAGAGATGATCCTGTTTTGAGCACGAAAGTTTATACTAAAGTATATTTTTTGGACTTTGCAAGCGTTGAAGATCCTACGTTTAGAAGGGCATGTCTAGCAGTACTGTATATCTTTGGGTCCATCCACCTTTGACCTGCTGACTGCAAATTCTACGAATCTTGTTGGCACGCGATTAATGTGGATAGAATCTGACACTGAGGTGGAGATGATAGGTCGGTGTATTTCTTTCAGTGGTTTGGCGCTTGAATCATCTTTCTCACTTTCCAACTTCTCCGGTGCGCGAGAACCTGCTCTGAAACACCTCGCGATGGGAAATATTTTGGGTTGCAAGCTGAAGAATATCTGCAAGACACCGGCAAGTGATGAAGGAAGCCTGGCTGAGAAACTTGATGCGAGCTTCAAGGCCCAGGGAGAATCGGGGGATCGAGATCAATCGACGAGCAACGAAGACAAGGAACAGTCACCAAAGCACGAGAGATGTGTTGTCCGCACCGTCAGTGGCCACTGTAAAGCTCCAACGCCTGTCACCCCGCTGCTAAACTCTGAAAGCGGAGGTGCTGGTGAGGGAGCAAGTTATGGCCGTCGTTAGTGTGAGCTATCTAGTGGCTGAGCGAGGGTAACACGAGTTTTCTCCTTGCTTTTTTGGCTGGTAATTCTCCGATTCTTCTTTTGTCCTAAGAATGTCGATGATTCACGACAACACTATGGCGCCTGCTTGAGCCGCGAGTTTCACACGCGTATTTCCATTGCGGCCGCATTCGTCGCATCAAATCGATGGCGCGATGGTGGAAAGTAGCCCGTGACAGACACGAAAAGAGGTCCAACCAATGCTGAATCCTCGAGTCCCATCCTTGATTCCTGGTGGAGATGGCGACGACGTCGCCATCACTTCTTCTCGTAGGATGGTTCGTAGGAATGGTTTTCACGAGCTTAATGTCAAGTACCGCAAAGTCTGGGGAAGGTCATTTAGTTACCTGTTTTATGGGAAATCCAAAAGTCATTTACAGATACTCTCGGAGCGAACCATCATTTCTGTGCGTCCATTAATGTATGCCTGTATGCATTAATCGGGAGTCCTGATCCCGAGTGACTGTGGTCTACGGTGCCAGCCGTCACTGCCGCCGTGTGGTGGGATAACAAGCCCGTTCCAGCCGCCGCCCACACGCTCTCACCTTTGCAGCCTTCAACTTCTGTGATACTGCCCAGGCAACATGTCCGACGTCAATCATGGCGGGCAAGCTCCGAGAGGATGACACGTGTGAAGGCGTACTCCAATGATCGTCCACTTATCAAGCTGGGAGGACATCAAGTGAACATGCGTAAGGATCGCAGCCTCTACAGCTGTAACAAGGTCGAGGAAACGTGGCTCGGATGCACCTGAACATGAAGTCAAGCTAGAGGTTTCAATGCTGTAGCGTCTACTTGAACGTCCACTAGCTAGGATAGTCTGTGCCTACCCCCGTATCCTCCGCTACTTTCGTGATGCCCACCTTCAGTCTGGTGCATCGAAACACATTGGGAGGCAGTCCACGAAGAAGACGTTCATGGCGTCGAGATACATTTCGTATTCTAGCTCCGAGGCTTCTTCTCGCGATTTCTCGTGGCGGGCTCCTCTGTCACTCAGCTCTGCGTCGCCGTCCCCTTTGCAGCAACCAGGCGCGATATTCCCCATGACGAAGCAACTCTGGGAGCATTCGACTGCAACATCCTCGCGAAAGATTGATCTCGACTCGGTTGCATCAATCCCGACGTCGATTGATGCATCCGACCTCCAAAAAGCCACCACCTCACCTCCGCCATGCGAAACTTCTCCGAGATGTGTCAACCAACCAACCACCTTCCTTTGTCACCAAAGTGCATTGCATTCCCCGATCCCATGCAAATCTGCTCGCGAGCGCATCTCATCTCGTGGTGATCAACCGCGCACAACTTGGCGGCCAATGGGTGAAGGCAACCGAGCGATCGAGCCGCCCGACTATGGGCAACTTGACCATCCGTAAAATCGAGCCTACGTGACGCCGCCACGCGCGCAGTGCCCTGTCCACGAGAGTATTTTCTCATTGGGGCCCCTCAGACGAAGTGATCGCCATTCGATCGTGCACCAAGAAGTTGAATTTTCGCCAGTTCACCATGGCTACCCCCTCGTCTGCCCGACATCGCGAGGCCTTCTTCACGCTCGAGGACGCCAAGATCAGCTTCAGCATCATTTGCTGCATATGCGGTGAGAATTGTTTGCCCACTAGTGTCCGCTGCGCTCAAGCTTATGAAGAACAGTGACTAAAGCTTGTTGGAATAGGAATTGGCACGCTCGCCATGCCGTCCAACTTCGCGCGTGCCGGACCCTTGTACGGCTCGCTCGCCATGCTTTTCATGGCGTTCGCCAACATCTACGCCACAGTGGCGCTTTCGCGCGTCATCTTGGTGGCGCCTCCGTCCGTCAAGACCTTCAGCGATGTGGGCGAGTGGGTGCTCGGCAAGACCGGCCGCTACCTCGTCAACGTCTCGCAGCTTCTCGTGTGCTTACTGCTGCCGTGCGCCTTCCTGGTGCTCGGTAGTACGCTGCTCAACGTGCTGTTCCCGGACTCGTTCAGCCAGATCTTCTGGATCGTCTTCATGGCCATCACGGCCGTGCCGGCGTGTCTGATCCCGACGCTCAAGGCTGCGGCCACCGTGGCCTTCGTCGGATGCGTTGGCACCATCATCGCCGACGTGGTGGGCGTGAGCATTCTCGAGTGGGAGATGCGTGGCCACCCGACGGCGCCGTCGCCCGACATCTCGCTGCACCAGGTGCTCACTGCGTTCGGCAACCTGTCGCTCGCCTACGGTGTGGCTGTGCTGATCCCTGATCTGCAACGCCAGCACTCGCAGCCCGAGCGCATGCCGCGCGTCATCGTCGTGAGTCTCGGCATCGGCTCGGCTTTCTTCCTGGCCGTGGCGATTGCGGGCTACGTCGCCGGTGGCTGCCAGCTCTCAGCCAACCTGCTCTTCTCCGTCGTCAACATCTCGGACCCGTCGTCGCCCTCGGCGCTGGGCTTTGTGCCGAACCATGGCGCCATGATCATAGCCTACATGTTCATGCACCTGCACGTCGTCATCGTGCTGTCCACCGTGCTGCAGCCGCCGTTTTACATGGCGGAGCGTCTCATTCTCGGCATGCACAAGGACCTCGCCCCAGTGGCGTCGCTGCAGCAGGGCAACAACAACGACGACGGCTGGACGGAGCTGGGCGACAAGCTGTCGACGAACGGCGCCGTGGTTAGCGAGGCGGGACGTGACCTCGAGGGCAACGTGGACGTCGACTCGGACAACGCGACGCTCTCCAACTCGGCCAGACGCGAGCAAGAGCACGACGAGGCGCAGATGTCGGACTACACGGGCTCCACCAACGTGTTCCGCTACGTGACGCTGCGTCTGGTGATCATGGCCGTCCTCGTGGCTGCGGCCATCGGCCTGCGTGACCACTTCCTCGACCTCGTGGACTTCACGGGCGCGTCGGCCATCACCGTGTGCTGCCTGGTGCTGCCGCTCGTGTTCTACCTCAAGGTGTTCTGGAAGGACCTCCCTATGTACGAGCGCGCCATCGCGGCCGTCGTGATCGTCGTGTGCACCGTGGTGGGCTGCTACGTCATGATCTACGCTGGTAAGAACCTGTTCAACCCGGACTCGGACAGCGCCACGTTCCCGTACTGCGCGGCCGAGTACCAGTCGGAGCCGTACTACGTGCGCAACGAGACGGCCAGCTCGGCGTGAATGGCGGACGGTCGTCGGCTGCGCGCGGACGATCGCCGAATTAGGAGAGCGTTAGGCCAGAGCCACGACAGGTATCTCTGCACGCTGTGTTGATCAATCAAGGCTGCCTCTCCCCACATTGCTAAACATTGTGCCAGTCGAGCTCTTGCAAGTCGAAATTAAGCCGCACTGCCAGAGACGAGGCTCGAGACGGTGATGGGCTCCGTATCTACTGAAGCAGTCCGGCGCTGCACCACCAGCTGCCGGAGCACGATCGGACGTGCCGCAACACCGGAGTGATTCGGAGACGCTCAAGGTGAACGCTCTCACGCTTGGCATCGAGGAGGAGGTAAGACAAGCACTTCTTCTTGCTGTCGGCTGCAAAACAGACGTCACACATGAGCTCGACGGGTTTCACCGGCTCGACGGCTCGTAATCGGAGGATTGGATGTGCAGGGCCGCGCTATGTCGACGAAAAGCTCTAGTGCAACAACGACGTGCAGCCACCGGATCTCGCCAGCCCACGAGTAAATTCGAGCTGCAACAGCGACAGAGCTTGTGCTCGCTCGATCAGCCACTTTCGAACATCCGTTTGGAAGCTCGCACGAAGACCTCGCCATTTAGCAGCTCCAGTAACGTTGCCCAATTGCTCACCATGGCGCTCGAGTCGCGCCAGAAGGCCTTCCTGACCATGGAAGATGCCAAGACCATTTTCAACATCGTGTGCTGCTTCTTTGGCATCGGTAAGGCACTAGCGTCCACTGCGCCAAAGCTTCTGGTAAGAACAGCGACTAAATCTCTTTTGGAATAGGTACGCTGTCCATGCCGTCCAACTTCGCGCGTGCCGGACCCGTGTACGCCACCGTCGCCATGCTGCTCATGGCGTTCGCCAACATCTACGCCACGGTGGCGCTTTCGCACGTCATGCTGGTGGCCCCCGCGTCGGTCAAGACCTTCACGGACGTCGGTGACTGGGTGCTCGGCAAGACCGGCCGCTACCTGGTGATCATCTCTCAGCTCCTTGTGTGCCTCCTGCTGCCGTGCGCCTTCCTGGTGCTCGGCAGTACGCTGCTTGACGTGCTCTTCCCGGACTCGTTCAGCCAGATCTTCTGGATCGTCTTCATGGCCATCACGGTTATTCCATCCTGCCTGATCCCGACGCTCAGGGCCGCCGCCGCCGTGGCCTTCGTCGGCTGCTTCGGTACGTTCGTCGCCGACATCGTGGGCGTCTCGATTCTTGACTGGGAGATGCGTGGCCACCCGTCGATCCCGACCCCGGACATCACGCTCCACCAGGTACTCACGACGTTCGGCAACCTCTCGCTGGCGTACGGCGCCTCCGTGGTGGTGCCCGACCTTCAGCGCCAGCACTCGGAGCCAACGCGCATGCCCCGCATCATCCTCGTGAGCTTGGGAGCGGGCTCGGCGTTCTTCCTGGCCATCGCCATTGCCGGCTACACGGCCGGAGGCTGCCAACTCTCGGGTAACCTGCTGTTCTCCATCGTCAACACCTCGGACCCGACGGCTGCATCGGCGCTTGGCTTCATCCCCCACCGCGGATCTGTCATCATGGCCTACCTGTTCATGCAGGTCCACATCGTCATCGCCTTCTCGACGGTCATCCAGCCGCCGTTCTACCTGGCCGAACGCTTCATCCTCGGCATGCACAAGACGCACACGGAGAACCTCATCCAGGAGAGCGACAAGCTGTCCACTGCCGGCTCGCCCGTGGTCACGGCCGACCCGTCGACGCCCGACCTCGAGGGAAACTACAACGCCGCCACCACCCCGGGTCGCGCTCTGACCGCTGACCAGCAGCGCAAGGACAAGGAGAACCAGGAGCTCTCGGAGTACGAAGGCAAGGGCACAGTAGCCCGATACGTGACTCTGCGTCTCTGCATCATTGCGGTGCTCGTGGCGGCCTCCATCGGCCTGCGCGACCACTTCCTCGACCTCGTGGACTTCACGGGCGCGTCGGCCATCACCGTGTGCTGCCTTGCGCTGCCCATTGTGTTCTACCTCAAGGTCTTCTGGAAGGACCTGCCGCTTTACGAGCGGGTGATCGCCATCCTCGTGATCATCATCTGTAGTGCCGTCGGCTGCTACGTCATGGTCTACGCCGGCAAGAACCTCTTCAATCCGGACGTCGAGACTGCTACGTTCCCGTTCTGCTCCGTGGAGAACCAAATGGAGCCGTACTTCGTGCGGAACACGACGACGAGCAACTAAAAGCGCAGAAATTCAAACAAAAAGCCCGATACCGTAGTACATCGTAGGATAGGATTAACCAGCCCAACAACCCAACAACACTTCTATCACGGTGGTCCTCATCCGATTTACACCTACAACCACGACGTCTACGTGTAAACACCATGTTGAGATGAACTTGATCCCTTTTCGCTCCAGTCGGTCGCTTGAGATCCTTTGGCTGGCGCGTTCCGAGAGGGTCGTTAAAACAAGTTCGAACATGCTTGACCACGCCATAAAACACTAGCTAGGCTATATGTAGCTCACAGCACAACAACAGTTGTAGCGACTCGATAAACTTGAAGATGTTGCTGTCGATATGTACATATCATGTGCTCACGTCGCCAGCACGAAGTCGGTCTGCAGCCTAGCACACTGCTGGCCGCATTCTGGCGAGTTTTTGCAGCGACATAGCGCGCGTCTAAAAACTCCCCACGGTGTACTTGCAGCAATAGCTTCTATTGAACCGATGTTTTGCTTCATAGCCCAAAAAGCTTGCCTCCAGTTTGAAGATGTTACGCTAATTTTCAGCAACTGCACCGCTCTCCATGTTGGCTTTTATAGCTCATATTCAATAACAGCGCCGTTCAAAATAAGTGCCAAGTTTTCAGTACTACATGTAGGACGTGGTTTTGCGGTGTGGTGTCCGGTATAGTGACGGGCGAGAGCAGGACCGAGTCTGTGGGTAGTTTGATAACTTAACAGGCAGGGCATTTGTATCGCCTCATAAAACCACGTTAGTACTTTACAAAACTGTTTCAACATTCCGGTGCCTTGTCTAGGTCAAGGCAGGCAAATCCGTATCTCTCGAGCGGATGGTCTGCAGCGTCCTGCCTCGTTGCGAAGTATGTGCAAACGCCACGCGCGACTCGAGATCGTGTGATCCCGGTGCACCTTCTGCTCCACTTGCCCTGGTTGCACCTCGTTGCGTCTCACGAAAACCCTCGAGACCCGTTCATTCGTCGTTCGCTCGCCTTCCGCTCCAGCAAAGATGACAACTCGCCGAGCTCCGTTCTACACGCTCGAGGATGCCAAGATCAGCTTTAACATCTTCTGCTGTTTCTGTGGCATTGGCTCGCTTTCAATGCCTTCCAACTACGCTCGGGCCGGGCCGATTTACGCTACCATCGCGTTGCTGCTAATGGCCTTCGTGAACATCTACGCCACCATCGCGCTGTCCAAGGTCATCTACGCGGCGCCGCCGTCGGTCAAGACTTTCACGGATGTCGGCGCCTGGGTTTTCGGCGCTCCGGGTCGCTACGCCGTCATGATCTCACAGCTGCTGGTGTGCTTGCTGCTACCCTGCGCCTTCCTGGTGCTCGGAAGTACGCTACTCGACGTGCTGTTCCCCGACTCGTTCAGCCAGATCTTCTGGATGATCTTCATGGCCGTCACGGTCATTCCGGTGTGCATGATCCCGACGCTCAAGGAGGCGAGTTCCGTCGCTCTCGTCGGCTGCATCGGCACCATAATCGCCGACGTGGTCGGTGTGAGCATTCTCGGCTCGGAGTTGCGCGGCCACCCGTCGATCCCGGCACCGGACGTGTCGTTGCACCAAGTTCTGACCACCTTCGGTAACTTGGCCCTCGCGTACGGCGCCGCTGTGGTCATCCCTGACCTGCAGCGCCAGCATTCGCAGCCCGAGCGCATGCCCCGTATCATCCTCGTGAGCATGGGTTTCGGCACCGTCTTCTTCCTGGCCATCGCCATCGCCGGCTACACCGCAGGAGGCTGCCAGCTTTCGGGCAACCTGCTCTTCTCCGCCGTCAACACCTCGGATCCGTACTCAACGTCGGCGCTGGGCTTCATCCCCAGTCGCGGCGCAGTCATCATGGCCTACCTCTGTTCGGATGGATTTTGGGACCAGGCGACCAAGGAGGTTGAAGGTCAAGCAGGGACTACGCGGCGTAAGACCAAGAAAGATCGAGAAGCAGGGAGCTGCGGTCCCTTACATGTTGAATGGGCGGTTGCCCAGGTTTGGTTGCAGAGAGAGAGCGGAGGCTAACCAAATGAATCTCACTTTTCCTTTTCTCATTTGGTGTACAAGTTGGCCAGTGGAACCGATCCATACTCCAACAGGGTTCTGAGCCCAAGGCGGACTTCCAGCTGCGCGTGGCATTCAAGATGGCAGCGCCCTTGAAGTACACGAATGAGGGTGTTCCTAAGAACTGGGACGGAAGGGATTGGCAGCAATACAAGTGGGCGATGGAGCTTGTCTTCAAGAAGAAGGAGCTTGCGGACGTCGTGTATGGAGTGACCAAACGGGATCAACTCACGACCGACGAGGGCAAGACCAAGTTTGACGACATGCAAGTGACGATCATGCAGTTGGTTGGGATGTCACTGCCCGCCGAGAAGCTGCACCAGGTTCGACACAAGACCACGGGGACCGACATGTGGAGAGCTTTGTGCGAGATCTACGAGTGCACGGAGAACAAGACAACTATCGCGCACAGGACGAGATATCTGCGGAACGAGCTCGAGGCTACAAGTCTAGCCCCAGGTGGAGATGTGAACGAACACCTAAGTAAAATGTTCAACCTGCGAACTGAGTTGACATCCTTGAAGTATACAGTTGAGGACATCGACATGGTGGAAATGCTGTTAGACAGTCTGCCAAGTCAACACGAGTTCGAGAGTTTGAAGTCTGGTATCCGCTACAACTCGGGCGTGGGGTGTACAACACCAGAGCGCGTTCGAGAACTGATTCGCATGGCTGACTCGCGCCAAAAGCTTTATAAAGCCAAGGGTGGAGGAAATCAGCGTGGAGGTCACAAGTATGGTGGAAATAACGGAAACTCAGGTGGCAATAAAACCAAGAGTGGAAGGGGCGATACTCAGCAACAAGAGAAGTCCAGTGGCTCCAAGAAGAAGCAGAGGAAGTGTTTCATCTGTGAGAGCACGGAGCATCTTAGAGCTGATTGCCCCGAGAAAGCGAAACTGGCGGCAGCAACTGAGGAACAGAAGCGGAAGCCAAGGGGGCATATGACAATCTTCCGCAGCAACCACCAGGCTGCTGTGCGCCCAGATTCCGCCAAGGAAATCGCTTGGGTGGTGACGGGTACTCTGGGAGAGATGCCACAGACGCCACAGACGCCCATTGAGATTCTTGATGCTGGATTAGATGACAGTGACCACGGCGAAGAACAAGAAGCTGATGAAGCTCACGACGAGCATATGCAGAGTGAAGGTGGCGGTGGTTGGTGGTACTTTGATACTGCGTCGAACACTCACCTTACTGGCAATAGAGATGACTACTGTGCTTTCACGGAAGATACTTCAGAGTCTCAGAGCGTGCATGGAGTCACTCCTGCATTAGCATCGCGAATTGCTGGTGTTGGAACGGTGGCGCTGATCACAGAGGTCGATGGAGAGCAGGTGGAGCTCCAACTGGACGATGTGTTCTATGTTCCTGGAGCAGCGGCCGGGCTTCT
>KV733675.1:0-12450 GCA_000500225.2 Phytophthora pinifolia
CCTCCGCCGGGTCAAGTGGCAGTTCTTCATTCTGCGCCAAAGCGACGCCCGCGGTCAGCATGGAGGTGGCGTGCCATCATTGTTCTCTTCAACTCCAAGTAACGCCGATCGAGTAGACCGCAATGCAGACTGCCAATGAATGTGGACTCACCGTCTCACCAACATAGCGATAGGGTATTTCCCCTCTGGGTATTAATAGAAGAAGCCCGATAAGAACATTCAACCTCCGGTCGGTTTTGTGATTCAACGCAAAATCGCGAAGGCATCTTCCATCTGAGCACGTTCCCCTGCCAGACGGCCACAGCGGCACGTGCCACTGGTATCGGCATTGCCGCCTTTTGTCAAAAGCGCTCGGCGTGGCTCGGTTATTGAAGCATAAGGTATAAATTAAAATAGCCAATCATAGTGGCTATCTGCAATAACTACGCACAGTTAACGGCGTCATTATAACACAACCTCCTTGTAAATCAGATACGAATAATAACATCGACAATACAGTAGGTACCCGTGCGTTTCCGCAACCGCTTTGTATTCCCGCATTTGCTAATTTTGCACTGGCACCGCGATGACCTCCGACTCACTCGAGCAGCAGATCCTCGCCACCGAGGACGAACTGGCCGGTAAATGGCGCCGCTCCTCTCTATAACCCCTCATTCTAGTCTCTAACCTCTTGTGTCCCCCCAGGCTTCGCCGCCGGTAGCGTTACGTGCATCTCGCCCGCACTGGAGAAGGTTCTGCTCGAGATGCGCCAGACGGGCGTGCCCTGCTACGCGTGGGCGCACCTCAAGGTGCTGCTGCTGGCCAAGCTCCAGCTGGCTCTCGACACAATGGAGGGCGACGCCGTATCCAAGAGCCGCCGTGCCAGCGTCACCCAGCTGCTGCAAACCTTCGAGTCGCCGCCCTTCACGCTGCAGCGGCTCACCGAGATCATCCTGGAGCCACACCGCAGCTACCGTAGCTTGCCCAAACTGCTCAACGCGCTGGAGAAGCTGCTGGCCGTGAGCTCCACCATCCAAGTGGTCGACCCGCGCACATTGCAAGCCATTCTGCAGCAGTTCCAGAGCCCGGCGCCACCCGAGATCGACTCGCCGATCGCCAGTCCTGCCGCACGATCCGTGGACAGCTCCATGGACGGCGACGTGGCGGCCAGGGCGCCCTGGAGCGGCACCGAGGCGGCAGCATAACCTCTGCCGGAACTTCTTGCTATAACGGACACCTTCCTCTTCTCTCTAAACATGGACTCGAGCTGCTTTACGAGAAGTTTCTGAGCTTATAAGAGACTGGTCTAACTCGTGCTCTGGTAGCTGACGGCCAGCATGACCCACGTGGAGAACGTCCCTTGGGCGTACGGGAAGCAGCGCGCGGCGAGTGCGAACTGAGCGGAGCGAGCGTGAAGAGCGAGAATGTCGACGACCAGCGGGTTGGCCGTCATGGCGTTGAAGGCCTCGTCTGGAGACTCGATGGTGAACATGGAGGGCACGCCTTGGAACGTCTGGCCTTCCTGTACGAAGTTGGTCACGCTCTGCTGGAAGAAGCTGTTGTCCACTTGGGTCACGCCGTACAGACGCTCGAGCTCGTACGAGTTGAGCGCTGGCAGCAGGTAGAAGCTCAGCTCTTCGCTCCAGCGCGTCACGAGGCCTTCCGCTCTTCGATGCGACGAGATCGCTCGTCTCAAGACTGTTGTCCATTCGTGCTCCAACGCAGGCGCCAAGGCTAGGGCCGGTGCTGC
This sequence comes from Phytophthora pinifolia, assembly GCA_000500225.2. Lineage (NCBI taxonomy): Eukaryota > Oomycota > Peronosporomycetes > Peronosporales > Peronosporaceae > Phytophthora > Phytophthora pinifolia. The sequence goes on from KV733675.1 coordinate 1,730, forward strand.
TAGTGCCGTTGGTGGCTGGGCAAAAGGGAGGTCATCGATGAGGTTCTCGTCCATTCGCTTCCAGCAGGTCTCATCGTCAAAGTCGAAGGAAGACGCAGCCAGCTTCAACGCTCGAGACTGCAGGTTTGCGAAGAATTGCCGGTTGTTGAAGACGCAGTCGATGGCGCAGTAGCCGCGGCGTCTTGGCGCACGAGCGTCGGTCACTGCGAACCTCTCGCCCGTCACGGATTCCCACAAAAGCACGTCGGCAGTGCTGGCAGTAGCAACAGCAGATTCGGTTAGTACGTGGCTTGGGCTCTCCTGCCTCCGTTGCGGACGTCGCACCTGCTTCCTCGAGTGAGCACCCACACGTGGCCAATCTCCGCTGAGCGAGCGCCCTCTCGGTCTTCGTAGCTGTGTTGGGACCCTCGAGCAAATCGCGAAGCACTTTTGCTGGCCGATATCGTGCCGATGCAGACGTACGCGTCGAGGCCACAGCCTAACAGCAGCGACGCCAGCAGAACCTGATTGTTAGAGCAACATGTTAGGTTTCTTCAAGTACCACGAGACGAATAGCGCAACTTACAGCGTGGTCTTGAGCGTCACCTTTACGAACGGATAGCGCAGTCGCCACGGATCGCCAGGTTTCGTCTGGCCCGCCACCGACGAGTGAATTGGACTCGTAGGGAAGTAAACCGACAAAGCGAGCGGCTTCACTGGGACTTCTCACCGCCGTCGGAACACGCACCGGCACCACGAACTTGCAGACCATTCGATAGCGACCTTCCTCGTCCTCTGCGAACATCTTGACGAGGCGCTGCCGAGCTCCGAGCTGAGCGAGAAGCTGGGAATACTCCTCCTCTCCTGCTCCCTTTGGCTTGACCTCGCGGGTTTCGCTTCGGTACTCGTCCCACCACTGCTTGGCGTACTTGTAAAAGGAGTGGCTACTTGCGTTGCGCCGCAGTGCCTCCTTGTTGAGGAATGCCCGTGCGTCCCGAGCCGTATTTGAGCTTCTTTTGCAGTTCAACAGGTCGCCACGCACGTCTAACGTCCCCACGGGCTCTTTCATCCGCCCCGTGAGTTGAACGGGGAAGTGCACGAGCTGCAAAGTCGAGCACAACACTCGTCTCCAGTCGAGACGATGGACTGCTAACAGCTCGCACGAGAGCTCGCGCCATTGCGCTCGGCTGTCTGCCTCTCGGGTCATTAGCTTCTTGGTGACTTTGACCAGATCTAGCTGCACCGGTTCCTCCACAAGGCAGAGCGCTTCCCAGGGAGACGTCACATCCACGGCGTAGCTTGCTCCACCGCGTGCCTTGGTCGCTCGAAATCGCTTCTTCTCCACGCGAAAGCGGAAATGTTCATCAAACGGTGGATCGACGCAGCACCGAACATCTCGAGAGCTCTGCCGCTGCATCTGGAACGTAGCGTTGACGCGGAAGAAGGTCAAGACGCTGCCAACAGGACATCGTCGCTCATCCAGGCCGACGTCAGCTTCGTTGGCGTCGTTCCTCTCATCATGATCGAGCTCCACTAACTGATCCACGAAAGCCTTGCCCCCAGACAAGCGCAGATAGAGGATCACATCGCGGTCGTTCTCGGTCGCTACGTTCTCGTCAGCATCTTCATGGGTGGTGGACTTGCTTGGATCTTGTGCAATCGGTGCCAGCTCCATCGCTCGAACTGTCGCCAGTAGCTGCTGCACCACTTCACTCTCCAGCACGTCGTGGATCAGCCGGTCTTCCCGTGCTGTCTTCGCCCCATCTTCCACCAGATCCTCCTCGCTAGTGGGGTTGTCGACCGACGAGTTGCTTTTCAAAGTCACCAGGTCCCGAATCTGCTCATAGACCCCTTGTTCATGGAGCTTGGCGTCGATCACAGCCCGCAACGACCGGATCTTCTCGGACGAATGCACGTTGCCATGGCTGTTGCTGTCACTGAGCAAAGGCTCCGCTTCGGTGGTCGGTTCCGCCATCGTCCCAGCTCAAATGGATCAAGGAATAGATATCGCCCGACTATTGGCGTCCTCTCAACCAGGCGTACCTTCAGCGGCCTGTCTTCTGCTAAGCAGCTCGCTCATCACCATGGAGCGGAACGTCGAGGGAATGCCTCGCATCGTGGAGCAGCGAGAACTCGAGCGAGCTGACAGTATGACGGGCCAATCCAGTCGTGATCAGCTCCGAGTGATGGAGGAGCGCCTGGACCAGGTGCAAGCCGACCAGCAGACGACACATCGCATGCTTCGCGACCTCAACGCACTCGTGCACCGCCAACTTCAGGTGCGTGACAGCGTCCTGAATTGCTGATACGATGGTGCAAACGTCTTGATTGTTGGTGCTGCTAGATCACGACGTCCAGGAACAAGAGCCGCAATCTCAGCGAGAATTGCGCTCCGTTGAGCTACAGCCTAAGCCTGTACGCGAAGGGGACGCCGCTAGGAACCTTGGGAGGTCTCGAGGCGCTGAGACTCGTCCCGCCGGAAGTTCCAGAGTCCGTGATTGATGCAGTCGAGGCCTTTGCGAACCCGAGACCGGCGGCCTCGACACAAAGTGCGTTTGCAGCGTCCAAGACCGCGACGGAAAAGAAGGCGAGGACGAGGATATCGGTGCCTGAAGCTGATGTGCCCGAGCAGGAGTCACTTGAAAGTGGCGTATCTGAAAGTCCGGACTCCGCAGGGCCCCTACCGACTTCTCTACAGCGACGTATCATGAAAATCGTGCAGTTAAGCAAGACGCACTCGCCCTCGATTGAAGACGACACAGTCTCTCGTCGATTCTCGGTCAGCTCGATGAACTTACGGCGCGGCCAAGAAACCGTCCGGAAGCGGAAGAACAACATGTTCAACGAGAAACCGAGTGACGCGTCAGTCTCTCCTGATGACATTTTGTCCGCTCGCAATCTCGAGGGTGACTTGAGCCCGTACACATTGAGACACAACTCGTCCTACCGCACGGTTTGGGACACCATAGTCATGGTGATCATCGCCCTCGATATCGTTTTCACGCCGATGGAGTTGGGCTTCAATTACCACTCGGGGCTTATCGACGCCTACGATGTTGTGCAGCCTGTCGTGTTTACTATCGATTTCGTCGTGATGATGTTCTCTTCGTACGTTAACGACCACGGAGAGCTCATCTCCGGACCGAGACGCACATCGACACACTACGTGCTGAGTGGATGGGCCATTCCAGACTTTCTCAGTTGGTTTCCGTTCGAGCTCTTTGCACGTTTCAGCCACAGTGACTCTCTCCGCTTTTTGAAGATCATTCGTCTCACTAAAGTGAGCAATCTGGCTTATAGACTCCACTCGGCCAGGAAAGCGGGACTTGTGCGGTTCCTACTGCTTCTGTGTCTCGTTCTCACTATCGCGCACTTGCTGACCTGCTACTGGAGCTACGTGGCCGTCGAGTGGAGATCGCATCTGGACGATGGTGCCTTCGTACCAAAGACACTTTTTGAGGACTACAGTCTCTGCTGGTCGCTCGTTATTGGGTGTGTGAACGCAAGCCCTCCGGTCATGTACTCGCCCATCGAGCTAATCTCCGTCGCGTGCTTCATGCTGGTGGGCAACATTCTTCAGGCCAGTGTGTTCGGTGCAGTAGCTGCCCTCATTTCATCGTTGGACGAGGACGAAGCAGCGTACAGCAAGAAGATTATTTCAACGTCGGAACGCTGTCGTTTCCTCGGTATTCCTGAACCTCTAGCTAAACGGATCCGAGGCTACTACGAGAATATGTGGCGTGAAACCAAGAGCGTCAGTGGTGATGCCGACGCTTTTATCAATGAGCTGTCACCTGCACTCATCTGCGAGGTCAAGTTCCAGCTCTACCGAGACATGATCCGGAGTATTCCGTTCCTGTCGGCGAAGACGCTGGCTCCGGCCATGATCGAGGTCCTCATTCTACACCTACGCACCGTCATTTACATGCAAGACGATGTATTGATCCGGAAGGGCGAGTTCGGCGACTGGATGGGGTTCATCGGCTCAAAAGGGACTGTCGGGGTGCTGGATCCCAATTCCACGACGATCAAGATCCTGTGCATCCTGCGTAAGGGCGACTACTTTGGCGAGATGGCACTGCTGCAACAGACCAAGAGATCGGCGACGACGGTGGCGCTCACTTGGGTGCAGATTCATGTGCTCTGCCGCCAAGATTTAGATTACGTGAAAGAATTGTACCCGACGCAGGCGGAGATTCTCGAAAGCGAGATCACAAAGTACAAGAAATTGCAGTCTGTCGTTGAGCGGTGGTAGCTGACTTGCCTCTTTTGGCGAACCATCAAGATAGCGTATATTTTACAAGATCTGTGACGTTGTTACTTCAAGAAGTAGTTCTTTCGATGAAAAGGCAAGTCCACGATTGTCAAAACAGGGTGGCGTGTTGACATAAGGTTGATACGGCTGCTTTCACATCTCCGAATCCATTTTCGCCGCCGCTCCGTTGGTTTCACACTTCTCCAAAAGTAGTGTCGTTATTATGGAAACGACATTGCTGCATCACGAGCCCATTGACAGTCGTTGACTCTCGGCAATGAACCACACCAACGGGCCTATGCTTCCCCAGCATGTGGAGGAGGAACGTGGATTTGATTCATCTGCCTCGTTCTCACCAAGTCAGAATGGCGATCGCTACGGTTCAGGGCAACCGGAAACTCTAAACGACCGTCTCGACCAGATGCAAGCGGAGATTCGCGACACCCATCGGATGATGCGTGAATTGTGTGTGCTCGTACATCGCCAACTTGAGGTTAGTTTGATGGGCGCTGATGGCTTGTCAACGTGTTGCTACTTATCGGTGCTGCTTGAACGATTTCCAGACTACAGGCTCGAACAAGAAGAACAAGAGCCGGAGTCTGAGCGAAACGAATTCCCTTCTGTCAGCGTTTCAAGTGATCACCTCGAAGCCACCGCTGCATTCCGTGGCTACAAGTGGGCTCGCACCGCTTGCTCTTCTTCCGTCAGACCCTCCCATGGCGATTGATCCGTTCTCAGAATCTCGCACCGAGACAAGAACAGCAGCTGCCTCCGAAACGCAGCTAAGCCGCGTCGACACGATGCCAGTCGCTTCTGATCCTGGCGTGGCAGTGCCACCAGCCTCGCCTGCGACCGCTTCGACGAAGAGGAAGAGTCTTGGTCTCGCAGTGCTCAACACTGAATTCGCTGCATTGCGAAGATCGCTTTACCGAGGACCAGGAATTCGAAGAAGCAGGCCCGATGCCTCGGAAGCAGCGGCTGAAGCTGTCTCGATTGTACCCGAAAAGTCTGATGGTGGTAACAACAGAGTTGCCCCCACGATCAAGCCACTTAAGGCGCCTGAACACGAAGCCCCCGCACAAAGGGAAGCGGAAACCGGTGAGCAGGACGTGAAGGTGTCACGGCGCTTCTCCGGAGCAGCCAAGTTAACGAAGCCGCTAGGCCCCGCCAAGACCCGACTTAAGAGTATGTTTATCAAAGCACAGAGGACCGACGCAACCGTCTCCCCGGAAGACATTTTGTCGGCCCGAAATCTCGACGGGGAACTCGGTCGGTTCACGCTGCGCCACGATTCCAGCTATCGAAACGCGTGGGATCTGCTGATCATGGGGATGATTCTTCTCGACGTGATCCTGACGCCATTGTCGCTCGGGTTCAAGTTTTCGCCCTCCTGCTTGTCCGCACTGGACATGTCTGGAACGGTGCTTTTCGTGATCGACTTCGTCGTGCACCTCTTCAGTTCTTACACCGACGAGCGCGGCGATCTCATCTCGGGACCGAAGAAAACAGCGAGGAATTATTTAACGAGCGGCTGGGCGGTCCCCGATTTCCTCAGCTGGTTCCCATTCGAGTTGCTCGCGTCCAAGGAGGGACGAATTCTCAGTTTTACCAAAATCTTTCGACTTGCCAAAGTGAGTAAACTCGCTCGGAAGTTTAATTCCGCCAAGAAAGTCGGCATCCTGCGATTCATTTTGCTGCTGGGAATCGTGTTGACGGTTGTGCATCTACTTGCTTGCTACTGGAGCTGGGTCGCTCAAGGCTGGCGTTCCCATCTGGAGGAAAGCACCTTCGTCCCGCAATCGCTGTTCGAAGAGTACGCGTTGTGCTGGTCCCTCGTGATCGGGTGTCTCAATGCTAGCCCTCCAGCGATGTACACTGCTGTTGAGGAGATCTCGGTGGCCTGCTTCATGCTAGTAGGGAACATCCTCCAAGCCAGCGTTTTCGGGTCCGTTGCCGTTCTCATTTCATCGTTTGATGAAGACGAGACCGCATACAACAAGAAGATCATCTCCACAGCAGAGCGATGTCGCTTCCTAGGTATTCCTGACGGTCTTGCCAAGCGCATTCGCGGATACTATGAGAATCTGTGGCGCGAGACGAAAAGTGTCAGTAGTGATGCCGATGCCTTTATCAACGAACTGTCCCCCGCGTTGATCTGCGAGGTCAAGTTCCAGCTCTACCGGGATATGCTCAAGCAAATCCCGTTCCTTTCGGCTAAAACGCTGGCTCCTGCAGTGATCGAGATGCTTATTCTTCACCTCCGAACCATCATTTACATGCAAGACGACGTGCTGATCCGCAAGGGAGAGATGGGCGACTGGATGGGGTTCATCGGCTCGAAAGGATCCGTCGGTGTGCTGGACCCAAGCACGAAAACGCGCAAGATCATTCGCATCCTGCGCAAGGGCGACTACTTTGGTGAAATGGCGTTGCTGCAACGTGCCAAGCGATCGACAACGGCGGTGGCGCTAACGTGGGTGCAAATCCACGTTCTCTGTCGTAACGATCTCGACAGCGTCAAGGAACAGTATCCGACTCAAACCGAAATCCTCGAGCGTGAGATCAACAAGTACATGCAGTCGAAGGTTCGGTACAAGTAGAGTTACCTGCCGCAAACTGACTGAATTCCAGCCACAGCAAGGCATCTTTTGCCACTTTGGATCGGTTGATCTTGCTGGCTCCGAACCAGAACCAGACTAACAGTAAACTATTTTCGAGTTGTCATCTCCGAGAGGAAAACCCAACTTCTCCAAGTCATCTCGTAAAGCGAAATGGAGAGCGCGTTTATTGAGGCCTTGCCTCGCATCGCGGAGCATGGGAACGATCCCTACAGCCTCAAATGTCCCAGCTCCACGTGTATACGTCTCGAGGAACGTCTCGACCAAATGCAAGCTGACATCCAAAAACACTGCACGATCTGGGTGTGCTAGTCTACCGTCAAGTCCAGGTACATTTGCTCCGACCAGAGGAAGCAAATTCATATGTGCCACATACGCATAAGCGACTCCACGCTGCGAGGTGGCATCAGAAACAAAGTCGTTGTTAGCATTGCTTTGCAGTGATTAGAAGGCAACGACAACCGTACCGTCAGCACAAGCATAGTTGCCCATGCAAAGGAAGCCTGACATGACTTCCGGCCGTCCTTCTGTCCGTACACAAGTTGGTCACGCCACCCAAATCACGTCGTGTCTCCACTTGCACATGCACCCGTGATGTTCTTGGTCAGGAATGTGGCCATGGGCTGAAACAAGCTGAGTAGGAAGTCTCGTGTATCGTGTGCGATGACTCGGACCTGGACTTCCGCGGTTTTCAACACCACAACGCCCAAAGCAGCGTATCCGGTGTGACTGACGAGTAATACACCAACGAGACGCCAAATGCTCTTGTAGCTCTGGCGTACGTTATTCAGAAAGCCCTTTGGTTTACATCTTAACGTTGTATACGCGGACGGAGCTGTCACTGCTAGCTGCCGCGAGATCGAGCTTCCTTGAAGTTGCATCGGCAGCCCATGCCAGTCGCAAGATCGAAGAAGACGGTGCGAGCTCCCACGCAATTTCGCCCGCCATCGTGCATGTCACTGGATCGTCTTCTTGGCGGAACGTTGAGACGGTAAAGAATCGGATTGCACCAGTCTCGAGACCAACCGCTAGAAGGTAACAAGGATCGCCACCTGCCCCAACCAAGCTCGGAAGTTCGCAGGGAGAAAATGCGACGGCTGTAACAGCAACTTCTACTGCGATCGGTTCACAGATTCGGATCCATTTCCTTCCTCTTTGGCCCCACAGCGAGAATGACTGATCGCGGGAGCCTAGAACAAACACACTGGAGTCGGGAGACCAGGAACAGCTCCAAATAATACGGCGGTGGGCTTTCACACGCTCCACCAGTGAAAACGTCGGACCGGAACTCTGCGCGCGCTGATATAAGCAGAATTGGCGGTCTCGGGACACAGACAGCAGAAACTTGTCATCGGGAGAGAACGCCAGCTGCACGACAGAGCTCTTGTGGCCTTCTAGCGGCTGCTGTGCTTCGCTCCAATCCGCCGTATTCCACAGGCGCACTGCCGCGTATCGCTCTTCCCTGGACTTACAGGCGGATGCGATCAAATCCCCAGCGTGTGACGACGCCACACTGAGCAGCTCATTTCCATGACCGTAGAGCTTGCGCTGTTCAGGCCAAAGCGTCTTGCGGCTAAGCATGTCCCCCACAGCTAACGATACCGAGTTGTTCAGCTTGGCGTAGCCATCTCCTCTTTCTTGGCCAGTGGCTGCGTCTTCGGTTTGCGCACACTTGTTCGTTAGGCTCAATTCGGGGAGGTAAGCATGCTGTACTGCTCGGGCTTTCGACTCGGAGCTTTCTTTCGACTCTGGGCTGGTGTCGTTGCCACTTCCACTCGGTGTTAATCGACCCACGACTCGCTTCACCTCGTCGGGGGCCTCGAATACGCGCAAAACTTTCTCGTCGGCGCCACTAACGAATTCATCGTTTGTGGGCCGCCCTCCTAGCACGAAACATGCACAGTTGATGTCGTATCCGTGCACTTGTCCTCGGGAGATCTCGTACCAATTCTTACGCTTGCACTCGATATCCAACGAGGGTGCCAGGACACGCATAGTTTGATCCAAGGACACGGATGCCAAGTAGTCTCCACGAGGAGACCATGCGAGATCCGTGACCGCGGCACAATGGCCATTTACCGAAATCGCAGGCAGGAACCGTTTCGACGGCGCTGGCTGCTGTTGCCACCGCTCAAGCTGTCCGCCAAAACCAAGCGAGATAAGGTTCAAGCGCCCATCACGCGCCGGTAGGCCACCCGCAGACAGCAATCCGTTGCCGCCCATTCCACCGACACGAAGAGACGGAGACCACGAACCGTTACTGTCGGCTGGCTTGGTCCACACGATAAGAGTATTGTCCATGGAAGACGAAAGCAGAGCAGCATCACTGGTATCCTCTCTGGGCAACCGCATCCACTGCACGGACGTGACCCAGTCTTCATGACCCACCAGCAGCGCATCAAAGCTCACAGTGTACGTTGTGTAGCAGCCGTGCGCCAAGAATCCATCCCTGACTTCGCCAGAGCCCGTTCCTTCGCCGTCCACTCTCGCACGAGCCGTAATTTTCCACAGTCGGATACGCTGGTCCTGCGATGCCGACGCAAGCATAACCACTGCGTCCTCTCCAGCATCAACCGTGTGCTCTTGGAAAGCGAGGCTGCGGATCCAGTCCTTATGTCCTTCCAGCTGCAGCACTTTCTTCAGCTCGTCTTCTCCGCCCGCGAGCTCAAGCAGATGCAGCTTGCCGTCCACTCCTCCGACCGCCAGCAGCACAGTCTCCTCCCTCTCTCCACTCTTCACCACCACCGTATCTAAAGCCTCCATGATGCTCTTGACGCCCAAGTTCATTCGACTAAGCAGCTTCACCTCCTGTCCCTCCGTCTTGCTCTCTCCAAAGACGTTCAGCGTCCCATCTGAGCCCGTAGCAATGAACACCCAGCGTCTTCCAGTCTCCATAATGCCAACTGACGCCATCGCCACGCCTGAGCTGCCGTCCGACAGGCAGCGCAGCCTCCATCCGCCGTCCGACGTGCGTGTCCAGAGCAGTACACGGCCTTCCGAGTCCCCCGCCAGCACACGAGCGTCACCAGATTGTATGTCAATAGAGAGCCCCACGCATGTGAGTCTCGACGCGCCGCTCGTCGCCTCTCGATGCTTCAGCGTCTCAACAATCGTCAAAGGGGCGTCCAAGCCATCGGCTGCGCTGTTTGGACTGCTGCGTAGTAAGCACACCACATTGCGGGCTGCAAATGCGGCGCAGTAACCGAGAGATGCATCACTAGAAGATACACTGCCAACTGCCACCGACAGCGCGTTCGTGGCGGCGTTGCAGCCCGCCGCCACGTGCTCCAGCTCCGCCTGCACCATCAGTCTTTTCGCCCAAAATATCTATTCCGTTTCAGGTTTCGGTAGTAGTGGAAGTATCACTCGAAACAGAGTATTATTCTGTTTATGTATGAAGCACAAAATAAGATTGGAGATAGCAAATGTATTCTTGAGCGAGTGAGCGAGCATGTAACGGGGCAACTACAGACAAAGACACAAAAAGCCGGGTAAATCAGTCTAGGTTCTCATACAAAAATTATACATGTACTGGGAATACCGAATAGAATGAGGAATGGACGGCCTCAACGCTTTAATTTCACGGTAGTGCGTGCGCGTAACGTGCGCGTAACCTCAGATAACATTCGAGCGACAACCAGAATGTTGCACCATCGAGCTGTCCCGCTGTCCTCGAATAACGAGACAAAAAAAACGCATCCATGCTGCGTGCTACCACGACTGTTCAACCCAGTCCAGTACCATGAAACAACACCCAATGTATTCCCAGCGTAAGTCGCAGACGATCTAGTGGACACAAAAACTCGGAAGCGAACAGACTCTGGTGTGTGATTGGATAATATTTACCAAAATTTGTGCAAAAACCGGAA
>KV733677.1:5385-16179 GCA_000500225.2 Phytophthora pinifolia
TCAGATGGGAAGGCTTCCGAAGGACCGCTTCTCCTACGTAGGACCCTAAAACGGAGGGCGTTTTGGCAGAAAGGCACAATATATCGAAACGGCACCCAGGCTTTAGGACTACAACCATTTTCTGGTTTCAACCATAGAGCTTGGCTGCTCGTGAAGGTGTGGTTGCATTTCCGATGTCACCGCACTTCACACGTACTTAGTCCAGGGCGTCGAGTCCAGTATTCGGGAGCGCATGGATTCGAGCGAACAAAAATCGAAACTCGGATCCCTTCACTAGTTCGAGAGTATTGTCGTAGTCCAGCCCCGACTGCATCACTAATTGAACGTCGGTGCGCAGCTTCGACCAAACGATCGGCAAATCCTTGAGAGAGTCCAATACTTCTGGGACCATCCGGACCGGAGCCTCGCGCGGATCCCGGGCGTCCTCCTCTCTAGGATCCCAAGGATCAGGGCGCATCTGGAAAACCAGCGTGGCTTTCTTCGCAAACTTGGACCTTGAGGTTGTATTGCGGGAATGCGTGCTCGGGGTGTGTGGAGGACTTGAATATGGATGAGTGAGGTCGAGCGGTTTGTCCTTCGAGCCGCGGTTGTCATCTCTCGAGTTGCCGCTGCTTTTTTTCTTCCTCGTCCGTATCGCCGTCGTGGTCAAATGTGTACGGGCCAGAGTCCGTCCCGAAGTTATCCGCTGCGTTCACCAAGATTTGGGTAGCCCAGGCATCCGGGACCGGCTGGTTGTCCTTGGCCAGTTCGAGGAGTCCTTTCAGACGCTGTCAGTTGCCAGCGACCCGAGTCTTGCCACGGTTCAGGAAGTTCATGACCCGTGGGACGTTGAGAGACCCTGCCCGAAGACGTTGATCAAGCGTACGACTGTGATCCTCGAGATCCTCGACCTTGCGGTGGAGCTCGTCGTTACGTGTTTGGAGAGCATCTTCTTGGTGCTTGTACTCCAGAACAGCCCGCTTGAAGTCACGATCGTGAAGCTTGGCTTCTTGATCCATCTTTTCGCGAGCAGCAGCGAACATCCTCTCGAAGTCAGCCTGCTGCAACCCGAATTGATGCTTGACCTCCAGAAGTTCGGTGTCGTCAGCATCGAGCAGCTGTTGACCAGTAGTCTTGCCGTTGGACTTGAGCTGCCCCTCGGCCCGGTCCAAACGATCCAGAGCGCGGCGAAACAAGGTGACCATTCCGAAGACGCGACACGCCAAATCCGTGTTGCCGTACAAGCGGACGAGTGATGCCAATTCGCGTTTCGCACCAGGACTCTCCACGATAGTGCGAAACTCCTCCGGAGTCCAGCCAGAGTCTGTGGCAGCAAGAAGTCCCGATCCGCTTGGGCATTTGGAGCAACACGCGCCGCGATCGCCCGGACTTGGGCTTCAGAAAGGCCCTCCACACCGATCAATGCTTCGAGACCACCGTAGCCGTCACGCGTGAAACTGTCCTCTAGGACGTCTTGAGCTGTCGCTGGAACACCGACGAACTTGGCATCCGGGATGCGGACGTCAGAAGGCGCGTCGAAACGTGCCGGAGGAAGTTGTCCAGCCATCTCGGGCTGAGCCGCAAGTGCGGCCTGCTGGGAATCACGGAGCTGGTCCAGCGGCGCTTGGAAAACGAATCGGGCTGCTGACTTATCCAGAGTGCGTAGGGGTGCCGCCCCGAGTGGCGCAAGAGTAACCGACGCAGACAAATTGGCTGACACCTCGTCCTGAGTGTGCCCGCCGTCCACGCCCCCGCCACCGCTATCGTTGGGCTTGTCGCAGTCGTCGGAGCTGCCGCCCTTGTTGGAGTCAGCACTCTGCACATCGTGCGCAGCGCCGCCCCCGCCTGAAGCGCCAACCCCAACAGGAGGGGCGTCTGAAGGCTGTGCACGGCTGTGCGTGAAACGGCGCCTGACCAGCTGGCCAGGAGGCCAGTTCCAAGACGCATCCGAAGACACGCAATGCCGGTCTCACCCTTTGGGATGGACCGTGCCGCAGATCCCCATACAAACGCCAAATGAAACGAAGGGACCCCAAAGATATCGCCGTCAACATGTGATTTGTGCTCCGCTGCAGAGCCCAACGTGACGTTCGACGTGCAACCCCCCCATACAACGACCAAGTCATCCGGAATGCGAGTGCGCGGACACGACGAAGGAGACCACCAAGAATCCAGGAGACCAAGTCAGACAGAAGAAGATAGTGATAAGAAGAAACAGCGTTTGTTTCGCGTTGGAAGTGAGAAGTGGTGCCTTGTCGGCCCCCATGCTTTGAGCGTACTGCGTTGAGGAAGACTGCTGCGACCTATAGCGACTACTACGAGGCTGCGACCCGGGAGCGCTGGGGTATCGGACGACTAACCACAACTGCCTCCACCGCGACACAATCCAACTTGCCTGGTGCGTGTCGTGGTGTCTTGGTCGTCTCCGATGGCTCGCAAGTCCGCCGCCTTCACCAGCTCACGTGCTGCTGCGCTCCGATCGCTTGGCATCTCCCTACGGTAAGTCTTGCTCGGCTTGTTCTCCTGTCTCCGCGTGAGCGCGGCGTACTCACCTCTGTCGTTCTGCTGTTGCTTCCGCACAACGGTCTCCGACTGTAAACCCTTCACAGATGCCTGTGGGGGTCTCGGACACGTCAACTTCCGCCTCTGCCTCTGCATGCGGAGCTTGTCGCAAGCGGGGCTGCACGACGTCTGCTGGCAGCATCCACGGCCAGTGCCTCTGCTCCACCGATCGATGCTCCCGTCGTCTCGGTGTTGAGTGCGCCGGCGCCTGCGATACCAACTTCCGTCTCGGGTGAGTCCGGCAGGGTCCACGCCCACGGATGCTGCTGCCACGCTTCCGAGTGGTCACTCGCCACCAGCTCCGACCCACGCCATCATCCCTTTGCCGTTTCCTCGGTACATCCGGATGGATGAGCTGGATCAAGTGGTGCCCGCAGCGTCGGAGGATACTGCTCGTCAGAGCTCTCGACAAGTCGCTGAAGACCTTCGGATGGCTCTCAGTGAAGTTGCTCGCCTGATCGTCGACGTCTCCCGTCGTCCGCCGCTCCGCTATGAACCAGACCTCGACGAGCGCCTGGAGCGGGCTACAAACCTCGGAGAGGTTGTCACTGCTGTTGTGGACTCTCCTCCGGGCCCTCCGGGCCGCGATGAAGCTTCTACGCTGAGTGTGGTCATCTCCGTAACAGCTTGGCGGACGCGGAGTCGGCGCTTTCTCAGGAGATGTTCGCGCGCGAGTCTGCTGAGCGCCTCTGCACTCAGGCGTCGTCCGAGAGGAATCAAGCCCAAGAAGATCTGCGTCGCCTCCGGGCTGAGCATGCTGCTCTGCGTAGAGAGATCGACCCTCTCAAGGCGTCGTTGGCGGGGACGGTGGAAACAGTTGCCCGCCTTGAAGCGTGCCTTGCTGCCAAGGACGCGCTGCTCACGACCACATCTCAGAAGCTCCGCATGGAGCGCTCGGAATTCAAGAAAGGCGTTGTCGCGTACACCAAGCAGATCACGACACTCAATCATCGTCTCGCTCAGGCGATCCTCGCTATAGCGTGAAGAGTGACATCCGTACTTAGGATAGGCAGAACGACCCCTCGGATGTACTTAGGCAGACAGGTCGAGATAGCCCAGGGATCGGTTTATACTTGGTCTCTGTATAGGAGGCAAAGGAGGGGCCGGACGGCCAATAATAACAGTGTGCAAATCCCCCAACTACGCAAGAGTCAAGTCGGTCTACGGTAAGACTAGAAATATACTCTTAGTGAAACTCACACTGGTGCGGCACTCCTTGAAGCGGCGGAGCAACCGGTCCAATGTCTCCAGACAGCCCTCGAATGTCTCACTCCCGAAGCCAATGTCGTCCACGAACGACCGCAGATCACACACGGGCACCAACGCTGAACCATCGGCTTCTCCAGTGGCGAACATGTCCGCGATAGGACTATTCACTAACTGTGAGACTGGGTCCAGTGAAACCGAGCCCTCGCGATCGGCTTCAAACTTCGTGCGTCCGACCGCAGGTCTCGCAGACCGGTCGACGAGTTGTTCCAGGCCGTCGGCAGTCTGTTGTTTCAACCGCAGAGTTCTCTCTTCCGCTTCCTTCATGCGCAGAACGAAGCTCGCCCAACCTCCTGCAGGTTGGACACAACCCCACAAAGCGTTATCGAGCATCCGCTGGTAGATCATGGATGCATTCTTCAAGCCGAACGGCATCTGTAGCCACTCGAAGTGCCCCAGTGCACAAACAAATGCTGATATCTTCCGGGCCCTCTGAGGCATCATGATGGCCCAAAATCCACTCGCAGCATCGAGCGAGCAGAACCAGAGGTAGGCGTCCATATCGGTAAGTAGGTCATCCACCAAGGGCATAGCGTACTCTAGGATCGCCGTCACTGCATTCACCATCTTGTAGTCAATGCACAGGCGAATGTCGACGCCGTTCTTCTTGAGCACGATCACAATGGCGACGCCCATGATCTGTCAGAGAAAGCAATCAAACCAGCCGTCGACAGACCCTCAAGAGCTCGTAGAGTTTCTTGAGGTATTCGCCGGGAGTGTTGCTCGATCGGGGCATGTCCCTGCACATCGATATCGTACATTACGCCATAAGCCGGTGGGGCAGGGCGTTGCCACTCGAGATCATGTTGTTCTCGTGGGACTTGAGGATGTTGATTAGCTGTTGCTGCTGTTCCGGTGTCAGCACTGGGTTGACAACATTGTTGCCAGAGTAGTATAACACCGTCGCCGGGGTCTCCGTCAAGTCGGGCAGGAAAGCGAGCTCGTGAGCGTAATCCTCGAGGTCGATCTCGTTCGCCGGGTGCTCGGACTGGTCAGGCAGGATCGATGATGCCGCAGATACCTAGGCGTCGGCCAGAGCACAAACATATCGTGCATCCAAGCAACCTGTGAGGTTGTTTTCGTCGTCCGACTCCTTGCCGCTTTCCGCAGGGCGTCCAGGCGACGTCGCATCATGAGCCGACACCTCGGGCGTATACTCATCACACTCCTCAGCTCGGGGCGGCGTAGCCAGTTCCTCCTCCGAGGTCTCAACATCCCGGCGCTCCAGCTCTCGCTCCCATCGCTCCGCGCAAGTCATTGCCACCTCGTTCATGGTTGATTCTGCATCAGCGACCGGCCGACGCATCAACTTCCGCGGGGTCGGATATTCAGAGCGGTCCACTGCCGGTGGCTGACGAACCAGCCACTCCTCATAGAGCTTTCGCTCTCGCTGGTAAAGCGTCTGATCTCGAGCTTCAGCGTATGCGAGCACCTGCCACTCCTTGTACTTACTAGAGTCCAGCCGCACGTACCCGACCTCTCTGGGGAGGTCCCCAACAGGAACCCTCAAGAGGACGGATGTGTCTGCAGCACAGAAGACGTCTCGTCGGGTCAAATTTGTCAACCGGACCCAGACCGGCTTACCACGCCTGAACCGAGTCACCGTCGGGACCCACGACTCTGTGCGGCGGATCCACACTTCGTGCGTCTCACGCGGCGGCTGGCGACGCATCACCTTGAATTCTCGCCACTCCCGCGCTGGCACGTGGAGAGTTTCGGTGGGCCCTGCATCTTCATGGGTTACTCGTCAAGCGCATTATGGGCCTTCACCAACGGAACCATCACTTCATCTGGTAAGCGAGCTGTCCCATGGAACAGATCCAGCCGTATTCCAGCGGGATCATGAAGTCAGTTCCGAGCACCACATCCACACCTGCACTATGATCCATGATCCACAACTCGAACTCATTGACTCGCTCCCATCCCAAGGTAATCTTCACGAGTGTCATATCGTTGGTACGACCACCACCCCATTCGCTCCCCCGGCAGCAGTTTTGCAGTCGGGATGAGCTCTCGGGGTGATCGGTCGACGAGGGCAAGGCTTGCAATGGAGCCCACTGCCTTCGCCATGACAGTCCGACTTCCCGTCGTTGTCGGTCTTCCGCCCCGACCGTCTTCTCCGTCTTGTTCATTTACTCCAGCCGTACCGGGGCTTCCATCTAGTTCACGTTCAGTTTCTATCGTATTCACACTTCGTCCATAGTCATCATCAGGCCGTTTGCATTCCCCAACAAAGGCGTAGACATAATCTGCATCTTCGGCGGCTTCAGCTAAACTGTGGCAGCCCGATTGGGACCAACCCAGTTTCAGTTGGCGGGCTGCCTAATTTAAATGACTCACATAGACGAGGTTCTGAAGCTCCGGCGACAGATCCTTCTTGTCCACCTTGGCTCGAAGGAGGTCGGACATCGCTTGAAAGGCTTCGCACTTGCCCGCGTCGTGCACTTGCTTGCACAACTTGCATCTCTTCAGGTAATAGTGGGCGTGACTGGAACCTCTGCATGCAGCACAAGGACCGAACTGGCGTCTGGGCTCGCGGTTGTCGCGATTGAAACGTCGGTCGCCTTGGGCACTGGGCCGGTGGTCTCTGTCACCCCTCTGGCGCCCACCTGAGCGTGCATAGGTACCTTCGGCTGCTGTGCGGCGTTCACTCTCATTGCCCGCTGCGAGGTAACCTCGGTCGCTACCCTCAGAGAAGTATTCCTCGCCTGAGGCTTCACTCCCGTACTGGTCTTCGCCGGAGTAGCGCCCCTCCCATTCCGAGGTATCGCTATCGCTGCCATCGTAGTACCGCGTTTGCGACGGTCTGCTCGATCGACCACGCGAGCTCTGCAGGTCTAACCCAGCCAAGGCGTCTGACAACGCCTCAGTGAGGGTGATCCTGGGCTGGTACTGTGAATCCTCTCGTCGGTCCTCACGGCCTCGGTTGGTTCCTCTGTCATCACGTCGGCGGCCGTAGTCTCGGTCGCGTTGATCTCGCTCTCGACGATATGCCCCACGAGAGTCATCTGTGCGTCGGTCATCGCGCCGACGACTGTCCTCTCGTCCCTTCGGTCGTTGAGACGAGTTGTCTCGGCTGGCTCTGTGCCGTTCCTCGCTCAGGAGGATCTCGTTGATAAGGTCTTCGAGATCATGAATGTACTTCACGCGGGCATGACGCAAACGCTGCTCGAGGTCTCGATCATCACACGTATCGAGGAAGTGGCGTAGGTGCTCTTGAGCATCGCGACCTCCCTGGTCAAACTGCACCCCAGCATTCCGGCCGTAGCCGTTCAGTCGGTTTAGGTAGTCGCACACGTGTTCCTTCTCGCCTCGACGAGCCGAGTAGTAACGGGCCTTCGCAGACTGACTGAACGATGAACAGTAGTACTGGATGAGTGCCTCGCTCAGCAGCTTCCACGTACGTCTGGTCTTGCGAGGGAGTTGTCGGAACCAGTGCAGCGCGCCGTCTTGGAGGCTCAGTTCGAAAGCCATGCACCACTCGTTCGGCCGAGTGTGGGTTCCCTTCATCTTGTAGACGAACGTCCGAAGCCACTGCGTAGACTTCTCACTCTTGTTACGCCGGCCATAGTAGGGTTTGATGTTACCCAATGGTAGATGCGTGGCGAATTCCAGCTTCTGCGTAGCGTCTGATCCGTCGAAGGCGCTAAGCTCGTGGATCTGACGTCCCCACTGCTCGACCAAGTCGTTTCCCTCCGTTTCCATATCTCTCAGAAGGTCATCATCATCAGAGGAGTCGTCAGAAGCCTCGTAACGCTTCCCTTGGCCTCGCCCTTGATTCTTCTGAGAGCGCCAGGTGCGCCTTGAGCCATCAGCGTCACGCGTAACGTGCTCAGAACGAGCCGTCGGGCGTGGTGTCACCATGTGAGAGTCCTCGAAGTACGGCGATCGCTCCTCAGTCCACGAGTGTCGCCAAGTCTTCACGGAGCTCCTCCCAACAAGCTTGGCGAACCGCCTTCGGCGCGAACAAAGGCATCCATCGGCTCTTCGTTCTCATCAGCTCGAGACATTGTCCCAAGACCTTGTTGGTCGCAGGGGTGTCTCCATTGAGCGGGGGACGTTCTCCAACCGTCCGCGCAGCTCCTTCGTCGTACTTAACCATCGACTGGTGGTTCCCGCCTGGCGCGAGATCATCATGAGCTGGCTCAGGGTCGCTAACCTCTGCCAACTCTTCGGCAAGGTTTCGAGTTATCGGCCTCACCCCACTGCTACGTCCCATCGAGACGGTAGCATCTTCTGGCTGATCCTGAGTCACCACAGGGAGCTCCTTCTCTTCCTGGTAGCCGACTTCATCTTCTTCAGCATACTTGGCGTTTGGATAGCTCGCCGAGTCGTCAAAGGAGACAGTGCTCTCGGAAATATGTTCCATCCGGGAGCTCTGGGGGGTGACAAATCCACCACCCGAACGTGCCGAGGCTTCGGCTCGTCTACCGCTTGACTTCATGGGCGTTGCTGGTACCGCTGACTTGCTTCCTTTCGCCATTTTTTTCTCTTTTTCTTCTTCTCTTCTTCTCTCGATTGCTCGTTTGGTCAAAACCTACACACAGAGCACAACACACAGAAGGTCACACCAATTCCGGGTCGCAGCACCAGTTGTCGTGTCGGAGCACAACTAGATTCTCGTCCTATGAGTACGAGTTCCAACAACAACAACAACTACTTCCCCGCAAAGGTGAGTAGTGTTAGATCAACCCTGAAGGCTCAGAAACGATCCCTTACACCGGGTCAGTTGCAACTCTCTGTGCACCGCGGTTGTGGTAGGTCCAACCGATACCTGCACCACTAGCCACGAGCAGACGGCTAGGATTCGGTTCGCGCTTTCGCGCTAGACTCTGTGGTCCCTCAGGTGGAGGGTACCGGCTTTCTCAAGCCTACACAGAGGTTCCAAGGGAAACCTGAGGCGGTAGCACTCTCTCACACAATATACAGAGTATAATCCACTCTGCCCTTCAATCGCTCGGCCAACTCTCTTCTTGGCCTCGCCAGGTAGGTAACTCTCTGTCAATGAGCTTCGAGTCCTCTGGCCTTGGCAACCAAGTGTATCCAGGCTCTGCAGCTAGCTAGCCAGGCTTACCGTAGACGGACTTGACTCTTGCGTAGTTGGGGGAATTTGCACACTGTTATTATTGGCCGTCCGGCCCCTCCTTTGCCTCCTATACAGAGACCAAGTGTAAACCGATCCCTGGGCTATCTCGACCTGTCTGCCTAAGTACGTCCGAGGGGTCGTTCTGCCTATCCTAAGTACGGATGTCACTCTTCACGCTATAGCGAGGATCTTGATCTCTTGACCAATCGGAGGCGTCGGATTTGTATCCTTGAAAGGCTCGATCCCGTTGCCTCTGCGACGAGCCTTGGGAACTCGGCTGAATCCCGACACCACACAGCTATTGAAGCGCTTTTTGAAGAGCTCAAGGGAAACAATTTCTTCTACAAGGTATTGATCAATCCTGATTATTTGGGCTCATCCTGCAACAACCGAGTTGTTCAAGCTTCATCACGACATCCTAGTAGCCGACTGTACTTACAAGACAAACAAACACCGCATCCTGTTGATCAACATCATCGTTATTACGGGTGCAAATAATGTACTTCTTGTCGCTCAATGCTGGCTGCCAGGAGAGAAAGAAGAAGACTTCGTGTGGGCCTTCAACATGCTACGACTGATGATGCTGGAACATGATATATCATGTCCAAGAGTGATTCTCTCCGATCGCGACTTGGCGTGTTTGAAATCTCTCGACAGAGTGTTCCCGGGCACCCCGTCGATGGTTTGCCGCTGGCACTTGATCAAAAATGTGGAGAGCATGACCCGAAAGCACCTTGGTCAGGTGGTGGTTGAGAACCCGGGCCCTGGTCAACCAAAAACAGAAAATTCGTGGCAGACAAACGCTTTCAAGGCAACATTTTTCGAGGCTTTGAGCGCATAAACTGAAGAAGAGTTTCGAGATAAGTCGCCTGGAGAGTAAGACTGTGTCGGATTACCTGGATTTGCATTGGTGGAAGTACAAGTCTAGGATCGCAAAACATATCACCAACAGGTACAGGTCAGGGATACATCTACTGTGGAAGGAACTCGTGCAAAAGTCAATTGCAAGTTGAAGACGAGTCAAGGTGATCTCCACACTGTTTTTAAGAAACTACTTCCGTGGTGGACTGCTGCCGCAGGAGAAACAAGGTTGTTGATGGCACAACATGCAACAATCGCTCCCCATATTATGCAGAAGAACCGATACACTCGTGTCGTTCGTATCATCAGGAGGTTTGCTCTAAAAGAGACGGAAGCACTGTGGAGAGATGCTGAGAAGATCGTCTCCGGCAACATTCTTCGCAGTGCCTGTTCAGGTGTATTTCGCACTGTGCACGGTAGACCATGCTTCCACGAATTGATATCGATCATTGAATCCAACGGACAACGCCACCTCGCTCCTGAAGACTTCGATAAGCATTGGTGGATCTACAGGGATCAAGAAGGTATTGCCCGACGCGTATTCAGGACCCAGCAAAATTGATTCAGAACAGGAATAATGGAAGTGCTCGAAGAAGTCGTCTGCGCAACCACGGCGCTAGTGGTACAGGGAGAGAACCAACTCTCCCTGAAAGGATAGATGAGAACGATGCGGCAACACCCCCAGTTTTACCAGCCCCGCTCCGTCAAATCCTCAAATCTACGGGAGTCAAGAAGGCGGCAGTTTCAACTTTCAGCAACACTTCCTCCCACCGCGAGCTTGGAGCTACGCAGGACGGTATCCGTTTCCCAATTCGACAAAAAAATATTAGTTATATGTATCTTAGTCCCTCAATATATATTTCTGTTTGCAGATGCGACGCCCATTTCACTATGAAGTGTAGGCTTGCATCGAAGATAAAAAAATAAATATTGATGAACACTTGATTTCAATCAAACTCATTGATTTGTTCTATCAAAACAACTCTTTCCCATGCCTCTAGTAACCCCTCATCTTGTGGACGCGAAGCCTGCCCTGGTTT
>AWVW02044185.1:0-18123 GCA_000500225.2 Phytophthora pinifolia
GTCTAGAGAAAGTAGTGGATGTATCTGTACGGCTACAATGTATGGATACGTCGGTAAGGTTGGTAGACCCAACGCTACACGTTGGCCGTCCAGAGCTTCCAGGACGACGAGCCCCCACGCGAGCGCGAGCGTCCCTGTGTACCAAGCGAGCCTTCCGCTATCGGGGCATGTTGCAGCGAGTGGGTTTGCCTTGCTTCCAGCTCTCTGTGGCCCTCCTGAGCCTCCCGCAGGGCCGCGCTCAGCTCCTCCATCTTGGCCTCGTAGGCCAGGATCACGCGCTGCGACTGGCTCAGCCGGTTCTTCATGTGGAGCACGTTGCTCTCGAGCTTGTGGATCTCAATGTCCTGCTGCGCCAGCTCCTCCTCCTTCTGCTCCACCTGCAGCGTCAGGCGACTCACGTCCGAGAGCTTGACGGCGTCGAACATTTGCTCGTGCACGACACTGCCGCGGCGCTGGTACTTGAAGAGCACCTCGCTCGCGGACGAGTCCGAGACCGAGCCCGGAGACCCGGGCGACTCGTCCGCGAGCCGCTGCTGCCAGAGCTTCGCTGCCGACAAAGGACGAGCCCCGGAGCCAGCCCCGTCGTCCGGCATGTGGCGCGTCTCGAGCAACGTCATGCGGCTCTCGTCGGCGTCGAGAGGGAGCTCGTGCGCCGAGTCAATGTAGCTCGTGTGCCTCGTCGACTCGAGCGCCTTGGCATTGGAAACAAACGACTCGACGAGGAAGCCCACGAAGATGGGCAGCAGGATGTTGGCCATGGTCATGCGGTACGCGAAGAAGAAGACGTAGGTCGCGTCCGAGCCCGTCATGGCGTGGGCGGCGTCCATGACGGCGTCCCATCCGGCCAGGTTGGCCACGCCAAAGAGCGTCACGAGCGTGCCTTCGAACGTCTCGGTCTGGAACTCGTCGCGCTGCGCGTACCACCCGGGCGCCAGGGCCTGCTTGCTCGCCGGGAAGTCGCGCAGCAGCCTGCCGTAGTTGGCCTGTGTGACGATGGCGAACGCGTACATGACGCTGAAGATGACGAGCAGCAGCTGCATGATCAAGGGCATGATGGCCTTCATGGTGTACAGGATCTCGTGGAAGGGAGGGAAGAGGTTGAGCAGCTTCAAGAAGCGCAGCGAGCGCACGGCCAGCGCCATGTCGTAGAGCACGAGCGAGATGTTGGGCGGCCTCGAGAGCGTCGTGAGCAGGTAGAAGAGCCAGCCCACGCTCACCACGGCCAAGTCGAGCTTGCAGAACGGCCGCGTCAAGAACTCGCTGGAGCCGAAGGCGAAGAGCTTGACGCCGACCTCGAGCGTGAAGAGGTTGAGCAGGAAGAAGCCGAGCAGCCGCCACGAGTGGTTGACGGAGAAGGCCAGCTCGACGTTGTTGACCTGCACCGCCTGCACGACCGAGAGCCCGATGAGCAGCCCCACGACGAGCTCGGCCAGCACGACGCGGTAGCGCCCACAGACGCGCACTTGGTACAGCAGCGTACTGCGCACGTGCGCGCGGAAGCGGCGGAGCGACTGCCGCTGGCGAGACGTACAGCAGCGACGCATGAGGCGGTTGGACACGAGCGTCGGGCGCTCGAGCTGCACGCTGAGCAGCGAGCAGAGCTGGTAGAAAGCCGTCAGGTCCAGGAAGCCCACGTGCTCCATGTCCACCGTGTTGAACACGAGCTCGGCGTCCGTGGCCGTCCACTTGGGCTTGAGGAACTCGCACACGTTCAGCCACGAGGCCAGCGAGATCTGGCGCTTGTTGACGGGCGTCACGAGGTTGCTGGCGCTCGGCGTCGGGTTGGTCACGTTGAAAGACGCGCGCTTGTCGAACGAGCCGAGGAAGAAGCGCGACGAGCCGCGGCGGTTTGCAGCGTTGAGCATGGGGGCGTCCGACACCAGGCTCATGTCGCTAGCGGCGCTGCCGACGCCGTCCGAGACCGGCGGGTGGGAGGCCACGTCGTCGGCGTCGAAGTTGACGTTCTGCGCGAGGATGTCGAAGGCCGCGTAGAGCGCCGCCTTGCGCTTCTGCAGCCGCTTGTAGAGCATGCTCTCCGTGTTCTTCTTGTACGACTTGTACGACACGGCGATGGTGAGCTTGAGCAGGAAGAGGTTCGTGAGCAGCACGAAGAGCACGAAGAAGATGGCGCTCCAGTGGGTCAGCTGGTAGTACGGATACATGCTCCTGGCCATGTAGGGCAGGCAGTTGAGGAGCAGCAGCATGGTGTACATGGAGGACGAGAGCGAGTTGAAGAACGTGGCGCTCGGGTCGTCGCTCGTGTCCGAGAAGACGAGGTACCCCACGAGCCCGAAGAAGGCCACGAAGCAGAAGCTCAGGCCCAGCACGACCAGCACTTCCCTCAGCGCATGGAAAAAGCTGCTGAAGATGATGCGGATGTTCCTCCCTCTCGTGATGAAGAAGAAGGGGCGCAGGGCTCGCGAAAACCGGTACGGGTTGAGCGCTGGGAAGAGCAGATTCACGAGCAAGTCGGCGCACGTGATGAGCAAGAGGATCATCCGCACGACAGCCCAGGGCTGCCTCGACATGTACTTGTGCTGCGTCTCAACGGAGCTCATGTACCATCGAATGGCCAGGTCGAGGCCGAACACGAAGAGACACAGCAGGTCCACGAGCAGATACGTGTTGATGCTCTCTTCCCCAGGGTTCTCCACGAAGGCCAATGCACACATGACAGCCACTACGAGCATGTACACGAGTCGATAAGACTCCGAGTGGAAGAGCTCGTTCAGCAAGAGCGCGTCACGGTCCAGTCGGTAACCGATCTTGCGGCCGTGCACGCCGTCCTTAATGAAGGCCGCAGCGATCAGATACCGGTCTTCTTCCATAGCAGCACCATACTCCTTGGCAGCTAAGATGGGGTCTACCTCCACGGTTTCCGCCTCGTCCTGTGTCGCGTCGGCCGAGTCGAAATGGTACGTTGGAATGCCCGAGCCTAGACGGCGCTTCTGCTCGTGCGCTAGCTGCTGCCGGTGCTTCATGAACTCCAGTTGCACCTCACTGGCCATGCTCTTGGCTGTGCTGTTGTCGTCGTCGATGTCCGTGAGCCGCTTCCACTTCTTCTGGTTGTCAAGAACTGCGGCGTCCAGACCCACGCGGACTCGAGCCTTGGGGCGGCCAGGAGACGTCGCGACGGCATCTCCGCTGGACAAGGAGGTTGCTAAAGGCGTCGAAGAGGATGCAGCGGCGCCCTGGTAGCTAGCGGCACGAGGGGCGCCCACGAGAGGCGTCTTCTCGTCGTCCATGCGGCCGGGAGAGTTATCTGCTGCTGTAACGGTTGCTGATGTACAGGGGTTGCTCAGGGTATGTACGATGTGATCATGTGCTGTGAAGATGTTATCAATAATGGTAATATATACTTCGAAGTATTCAATAAATTCATGATTTTATTGAATGGGATGTTGCAGGTAATATATTCCGGGAGGACAATCGCGAGCAGACGAAGGCTTCGTGGCGGCCTGAAAAGCAGACTCTTAGCCCAAGTAGGTTGTGACTTCGACGCCGTCCTTGAGTTCAGCCTGATACTCCACGAAGGATTCGTGCAGGACGGACGTGAACTTGTTGTTCGAGCGCACGTAGTCCAGATAGGCCGGCAGCTTGCCCGGTCCAGGAGACAGCACGTTGTCCGCGACCACGACCGCTCCCTGTGCGAGTTTTGACAATCAGCAGCAATTGAAGTAGGCGAATACAAGGCCAGTCGACGGCTTACCTTCTTCAGGAGGCCGCTCTGCTCGATCAGCTTGAAGTCGCTCAGGTATTGGCGCTTGTCGTGGTCCATGAAGAAAACCTGCCACGTAGCAGCACCGAACCACATAGCGGTCAGACATCCAGGACAAGAGCAGCAGCCAATGAGTCGCGTATTGGCACGTACATCCACACGGTCGATGCCAAGCTCCTTGAGTTTCGTATACGTCTCCGAGAAGGGGCCGACGAAGAAAGTCACGACGTCCGAAAGCCCCGCAAGCTCGACGATCTGCGAGGCGATGCTGGCGAAGTGCTGCGAGAACTCGAATGAGTAATAGTGCGCCGATGGGCCCGACACCGCGCGCAGCTTGCTCGCGAAGCGCACCGCGCTGTAGCCGCAGAAGGCGCCGATCTCCGCCATGACCTGCGGCTTGGCCTTCTCGATCTCGGCGTCCACGATGGCGCCCTTCACGTCGCCAATGTTCATCATCCACGTCTTCTCGTAGGCAAAGTCATCCATGGCGTCCACGACCGACTGCGCGTCGCCCGGCGTGGCGTGCTCAAGGACGTACTCGAGGCACTTGTCGCCGCTGTACGCGCACCGAAAAACCGTTTCAACGATCAGGAATCAGCTGAGCCAGGACAATTGAGTGATCAATACGTACGCGATCTCGAACTCGCCCGCGCGCGGCGGAGGCGGCATGCCGTGGTGGCCACGACGAGGACCTTCACACGCAGACATGGTCGGTGCGCGGAGGGTGAGGGAGGAATCTTCGTGTGCAATCCGATCCCTGCGATTATCGACCAATGGAATCCCCGGCTCACGTGGAACATCAAACAAACCTCACGGTGTCTTACCTTCGCGGCTGTTGCTGCAAACGCCGGTGATTTTCATCGACGCCATCGGCCGTTTTGATGGTCGCAGATGCGAACTTAAGCATGTACTTGGAAATCGTCCAACGAATTGTTGTGTGTGCAGTGGAAGAAATCTGATGGCACTCGTAGAGCCACAACTTACTCGCGGACCACAACATATTGGCTAAGTGTAAACACCTGCAGCCGCGTGCTCTTGCAGTCTGCCGCTAACAACAGCACACCTAGACTGTTATTTGCACCTATAGTCCAAGGAATGCAGCAGTTAACCCATCCAAGCGATAGCTGTACTCGAACCTGTACTAGGTGATCGTCCGATTTGTACTCGAAAGCCGGCTCCTCCCTTTCATGTTGAGCAGTGTTGCTTGCGTTGCACTGATCACTACCAGCGCGCAGATGGTGGAGTATGCCGGTCTTTCGGACATCGTTACGATCTTCGTTCAGTGACAACTACCGTAAGCTCAAGGAGCTGGGTGTCGACCGCATTGTGAAAGCATACGGAGCCCTGGAACTGAAGAGCAGTCAGCGTTACTGCATCCTCCACACCATCTGGAATCAACTCGTCCGATCATTCTTGTAGCACTTGTTGCGTGCTCGAGGAAGAAAACCTGCAGTATCGATACAAGTTTTCAGCTATCTGAGTTACCCCAAGCGTTGGAGATGGCCGACAATGTCGGTGCCGCGTTCATCACTGACGATGTCGAGTACGTCCGCGGCCAAGCCAACTTCAAGTCCGTCATGTACGACTCGTACCTTAAATATTCCGACACCAAGGACGCTCTCGAGGTTGTGAGCTGAGCTTGCCGATTGGGACCATTGGGAACACGCTGCATGACGCTTTGAGAAGTCTGCTACACTCTTCTCGCTGATTCCGCTCCAGCAACACCGCTACCTTTTTGCCTTGCTTGTAACAGCGGTGCATTTGCAGCTTTGAATCGCTGCGAGCGCGGTAATGGATCGAGAGTTGTGAGGCTGTACGCTACTGGACGTGGCGCAGTCTTCGCACCCTTTTCCAGCGCTCGTCCTGCAATCGGTTTGTGCCCAAGTGGCTCGAGTTTCTGTTGCAACCTGGCAGCCACAACCCGGCGGAGCTTTTGCCGCTTTCCCCGTAAAGTAAGTCGCCGCTCAGTCACCAGTGAAATGGAGTCCCGATAGCCCTCGGGACCGCGTTTTGGCGGTGACAGTTGGCGATGAATCTCCTGGAGACGTTGATCTTCATCCTGAACGAACTCGAGATGCTCGTCGCTTGGGCCAGAAAGTAAGATGGATGCGGCACGAGGTGATCCAGCCCCTTTCTTCTCGCTGAGCGTCTCAAGCAGATGCCGGAAGGGTTTCAATTCCTCCGGCTCCACGTCCACCACACCAATTTTCTTCGTCTTGCGTCTTCCTCCACACGTTTTAATCGATTCGTCATCTGTCTGGTCATCGTTGTCCTCGCCTTCCTCTTCTTCCCTCGTATCGTCCGCAGAAGACTGTCGAATGATCTCGTTCCTCGGGGCATTTTGTGGCATCTTAATGCCCGTTTTGGAAGTAAACGGGACGATTGTCTGTCCCTGGAAGGACCTCGAGAGCATGTTGAAGCGGTCGATGAGGTAGTCGACAGTCTGAATCGCTCGAGACGGCTGCATCTTTTGTCCGGAGGACATGACCGCAAGCGTGAAAGTCGTGCCAGGCTCCAGGGCAACCACAGACAAGTAAAAGCCGAGTCGCAGCGACGCTGGATCCGATTGCTTGGGGTAAAACGATCGCAGCGAGGCCGTACTGGCATTGGCCTCAACGATCGCTGCCGCGTGCTCGGTTGGCGCTGCGTTTGCGGTCGCAGCCGTCACTAGTCGAAGCAGATCGTGTGGGTAGAGAACGATCCGCTGTCCTTCCCCAGAGTCTTTCCTTGTTCTGTCAGCAGATCGCCACATGAAGTCGGTCGAGCAAGGCACTTTGGTGTCCGTGGACATGAACAGCTCGGCGTCTCCGCGCAGGACGTGCATCTTCAGCGTAATGATCGACCCGTGGCCTTCCGGTAAGTAGTAGAAGTGGAAGAAGAGCGCTTCCTTGGCCTCTTTGAGTTCTCTCTGCTCACTCACCCCAAACTGCAGTTCTTGGGTGAATTGACGGCAGCTTTCTCGGTGGATTCTTCGCAGACGGAAGCTGGCCTCCTCGCCTCCATTAGCTGCATTCGAGTTCGTACTTGACAGCACAATACTATTGTGGCGCGAGTTCTGAAGTCGCTGCAAGTCCTGGTCTCTCTGTTCTTGCCATTTCTTGCGTAGCTTTCTCTGTCGCTCTTCGGCTTCGCGTTGCTCCGTCTGCTTCTTCTCAAGGTCGTGCCGCATGACAGCGAACATCTTCGACTCCGAATCATCGAAAAACTGCTGCCATTTCTGCTGCATCGCAGCTTCGGCCTCGGGGCTGAACGCGATGCCTTCACCCAGTACGTTCCCTACTCGTTCGCCATAGAGAGCTCGCTCGGCGTCTTCATCCAGGCGTTTCCGTTTAACCGGTTGGCTTGAGAGACTTGTAGACCCCAGCTCGTCGTCGCCTTCGTCTTGAATCGCCTCCAGGTCTTCCGAAAAGCGGTATTCCAGTGGAACTGTCTGTCTGTCCTTCTTGCTGCGCTGCGATGGCTGCAGAGTGCTATCAGACCTCGTCGAACTGGAGGAAGACTGCCGTTTCAACTCTGTTTTCGCTGCACTGGGTTCTCTCGCTTGAGATGTCTGTACACTTTCTTTCGGACGTTTTGCTCCGTTCACACTACCCCCTGCGTATTCCTCGCCACTGCTGTACACCGATTCATCCAGATCAAAGCCCTCCTTGCCATGTTTGAATTTCTTTTCACCATCGTCGTCATCACTTCCACTGTCGTCGGTGGGATTCCACATCGTAGCTCGGTAGGGATTGTTTGTGACGGCGACACTGCGGATGAACGTTGGTTGCTGGGAGAACCGGAACGCGTGATGGATCTGAATGTCATCCACTTTGATAACTTGAGGTTTGTACTGGTGCTCGGCGACGGCAGTTGGCACTTCCTCCTCGATAGCATCCTCTGCGCCCTCTTCCAGGCCTGGAGCAGGCTCTACCGGAGGCAGAGGTTCCTCGATTGCTGGCTCAACAGGACTTACAACTTCCTCAACAACCGTCTCGGTCTCAGGGAGTACAACAGCTTCAACAGCTTGCTCTGGGAGCTCTGGGGGCTCTGGGGAAGCCTCATCTTCGCTAAGGACGCTTGCGTCAACTTGTTCAGCACGCGGCTCCAGAACGAGTGGGACAGTTGGCTCCGCTTTGACTTCAACAGGAGCCTGAGCCACTTGTGGGGCTGGTGGGTCTTCGTCGACTTGGATGGGAGCGGACACGTCAGGGGTTACTTGCTCAAACAGGTTGTCTTCTTCCTGCTCGTCAGCTTCCTCATCACCAGCTTCGAAACCTTCGTCACTGGAAGCAGCACTGGGACTGTCGTCACTTTCCGGAGATTCCTCCCGTGCAGCCACTGAAGAGATTGCAGGCGTGGGTTGACGAGCGGGAACTCCGATCTCCTCGGCCTCCAGCTGGGCTGCAATCTCCTCTAGACGCATCCGCTCGGAAACGGCACGCTTCAGGCCTGACGGTTGTCGCTTGAACAACTCGCTTTTCGAGCTCCCTCGCGAGATCGACGCCGCGGCTTCAACCGTGGGGACCACAACGACTGCAGTCGTGCTTCTTCGTCTTTGCAAGGATGGTTTGCGAGCGGTTTGATCAGGCTGGTCCGCCCCTACCTGGTCTTGTTGGATCTCTTCCTTCACCGAGGCCACACTGCGCTGTGAAAGGGTACGTGACAAGGTTAGGCGGTCTTCCATTTGCACTAGTTGCTCATCATGTTGCAGTTCCGGGTCATCGAAGACGGCGGCATCGTCCTCAGATCCGCTATCGTCCGCCACGAAAGCAATCTGTCTCGTCGAGGAAGACGCTTCATTGGGTCCAATTCGTCGACGAACTGGAGCGACTTGCGGAAATTGGATGTACATGTTAGTGTAAGCTGCTGCCGACCCCCCTCCACTCGCGCGTGTCGTCCCAATCGGTTGTCTTCCAGTGTCCTTTTCCACTTTGGCAGGGTCTGGTGAGCGATCAAAGCTTCCCATGAGAGATACCCGTAAAGGCGCCACTGGCTTTGGTGTTGGTCCTGTAGATCGAGCGCCAACAACTACAGGCTCGCGACCACACTCATTGTCCACCGAAACTGGCCGGAAACGCTCCAACGCCGTCATGCTAGCGGTCTGTCGTGTTGCAGGGATGGTTCCATCTAGAAACAAGCCCATCCCTTTGTTCTCGTCACCAGCAAGAAGCTCTTGTGCTGACAAGGAGCTCTTCATCGTTCTGGTGATGTGAAAGGTACCATCGTGCAGACCCCCCACACGTCTGCGATGCTGCCGTTCAGCCTTTTGATCGATCGAGCTCTTGCCGGCTTGGAGCCCCTTGGGCAGCAGAAGCGTACATGATAACTGCATGTAGTTCCACACCATGTCACCAAGTTCTGGAGAGACTTCCAGTCGATAGTCACGACAGAATGACGGAATCTCGTGGAAATGAATTAGCCCACGCGTTTTGACCCCCACGATGTAGAGCATCGCCCAGAAGTCGAGGTAGCAGAGCTGCCCGTCGTGGTTCAAGTCGAGGAATCGCTTCTTGGCGGCCACAATGGCATTCTCGAACACGGTGCCCTTTGAAGCGAGAGCCACGCTGTCATCAGACCAGAGGTAACGAAGCTTGAACAGTAGACTTTCAAAGTCACTGATGCTCATCGCTCCTACCCGTTCGTGGTCGTAAAACACAAAGCAACTCAGCATCAAACGCAGCTTCTCTAGCAAGTCGCTGTCGACAATTGCGTCCCGTTGTGGATAGACAAACAACAGTCTCTCAGCCACCCGAAACTCGGCGTTCTGTTGTTTCCACTCGCCAACTAGCAGTCGTAAAAAGCGGTGCAGCTCAATCCAACGCGCAGATCCTCCCATACCATCGTGAGTAATATCCCGCGAGTCCGTTCTCGTTGATGTTCGTTGAGCGTACTCTTGCATGAACAGCATCATATTCTTCAGGAAGCCAGGACTCACGAGTGGATACAGCAGGTTGTCTTGCGCGCACAGGAGAGCGTGCTCAAGGCGAACAAATTGCCAGTGGCTTGTGCCATCGGTGCCAGGGAGAACTTCAGCTGTAACTGGCTTGTCAATATTCCCCCAGCCACGACCGCGTAGTCGCCCTGAAAAGGGGTCTCCATTTACCACCATTGCGCGGGAATATAGCCACGAGTAACAACAAACGCACAATGCAACCAATGTGCCTGGAGCTTGATCGTTGTCGTCGACATCGTCAGATGTGTGAAGCCCCAGGAGTTCACCGAACACCGCGACAGCGTCGTACTCGGGCAGCAAGTGGCACATGGACACGAAGAACAGCTTTAACTTCATCTCGACAGCTTCCCGCATGCCGTAGGTGGCCAGGAACACCTCAAACAATGCGCCGAATATCGAGCAGTCCGACGAGCGTTCCTTTCTGGGAGAAGAATTCTTGTACAACCGAGCGTGAGCAGTAGCCGTCAGCTTGCTGTAGACGCTGACGATGATATCAAACGTAGCTTGGCGCGAAAAAGGCGGGGCGTAGCCAACTCGAGGCAGCTCAACGGTGTGCAAGCGCTTGCGACACGTCTTGCACTTGGGCTTGCGCTTGACAGTAGCCGTCTTGCTCTCGTGCTTGCTCGTGCTCTGATTCTTGACTTGCTTGTCAGTCCAAATAATCTGCAGAGTAGGCGAGGGGCTGCACCAGCAGTAGCCTTTTGTCCACAACGGTTGAAACATGGGGGAAAGGCGGATGCTGTTCACGAGAGCGTTCTTGGAGATGCTGGAGATCGATTCCGCACACTTGTTAAGACGCTTGCGATGATGAGCCTTCTTTGGCAACAGACTCGCTTGGGATGCCTCAACCTGAGAACTTACAACGACTTGAAGCTGCTCCTGTACTTCAGTTGCACCGCCATCACCATCGCTGTCAACGTTCTCGTCCTCCTCGTCTTCTCCTTCTTCTGAATCCTCGCTGAGGTCTTGCTGATCAGCAGTCAACGCAGTGTCTTCGGGTTTCCTGACGACTTCATTTGGCGACACATTGGAAAGTGCGGAGTTGTCGGCTGGCAAGTGGGGAGAAGACGAACCTTCTTCGTTGCCTCGCGACTGTGTTGCTAGTCCACCATCAGTCTCTGCGATTGAACTGGACAACTGAGCGTCGAGGAAGCCGACGTCATGGTGTGTCAATTCTTCCTCAAAGCCCATTACATCTGCATCTCGCAGGTTGGGACTTGGCGGCGTATGCACAACTAAACTGTTGGTCGGACTTGCTGGGGATTGATTCGGCCTCAGCGCCTGGAGTTCTCCAGGAACGTCCTCCCACTGAACGTACTTCTCACCGAGTAGGTTGTAAGTCACCACGGGCTTTCGTCTTGCTTGCTTTTTCTCACGCATGCGCTGTGCTCGAGCTCTTTCACTCGTGTGTTCTTTTGTTTTCAAGGAACGCGTCATCGTTGGTGCATCAAATGACTGACAGGATGCTCTGGACAGGGCGAACAGCAACCGCAATACTTGTAAAGCTTCTTCAGAGCTCACACGATCTTGAGCGCCGAGCTTCATATCCTTGAGACTTTTCGCCAAAGCGAATCCGACTCGCCTAATACTCGGGAGCTCGGGTCGAAGCGCCAGGAGATGAGTTATACGGTTAGCTGCCATCGTGCCGCCAGTGCCGTGTTGAGCGATGTACTCGTCAAGATACGTGCGTAAGGTGTCTTCATCAATCAGAGGACGTTGCAGTTTCTCTGTGCTTTTGCTCATTCGCAAAGACCCATGATCTACCTCGTTCCTCGCGCTGTCTGGTGGACATTCTTCTTCTTGCTCGGATGTTCTTGTGATTGGCGCACTGCCAGAAGCAGCCTCAGCAGCAACGACACTGGAAGACGCAGCTTCAAGGTGTAACACCGCAGAGGGCACGTGGAGGGTCAAATACTCGTCCACTGATCGAGGAATTGCTACTTCGGTGGAGTCCTCAACAGATCGAGTCGTGGGCGTATCAGGATACTCTTCTGGATCTATCCGAGAGTTAGCACACTGCTCCTCGTTTTGCAGATTAATAGCCTCGATGCTGGTCTCCACCGCTGCCCCGGGTTTCACTGGATCCTTCATATCACCCTTGACGCTTGGAGCAAACGCAAACTTACAAACTTCGTGGGCTAAAGCAACAACGACCTGCTCCCGGATCAAAAGCATGTCTACAACCGCAGCTCCAACGTCAAAGTAGCGCTTTTCCTGCACTCCACCAGTTCCTGCCACCTGCCACTGAATGACTGTCATATCGAGGGAGCAGCTCATGAACTCCGTCGATCCAGTCGGAACTAATTCGCTCGAGATACGACAGATTTTCGATACCCGTCGCTCGTGCTTTGTCGAGACCTCCAGTCTTTGAAACGACACTCGCTTAGAATCGACGCCCCAGACTGCTAGGCGACCATCTTCGTAACCTGCCGCCACGTACAACTCACTGGCGGTTTGCCTGCTAGAGTCGACAGCCCCCGCCTTACTTTTCATCAGCTCTATACAGGATGGCGTCACGGGAAGACCTTCAGCGATACTACTAACGTAGCCTATCATTTTTAGTGATGGAACCTTCCACAACTTGATAATTCCGTCAGCACCTGCCGAAGCTAACAAGGCGAGCTCACCGTTGGCATCGCTATTAACACGTGCGAGCTGGATGACGTGGGAAGAGTGTGCAGCTTTAACGCGCACGTCTGACTTACGAATGGAATGGAAACCCAGAGCATCCTCCCAAATGGCGTCTGCTTTCCACCCGTAAAGCTTTCCACTTTCGGTCCCGACAATAATCAACGTTTTTCGTGCTGTTTCTTGAGCTCGGTTCGTCGATGTGGACGTGGGAAGAGAGCTCGCGTAATTCTGAACTCCGAACGAACGTGGTGTACAGTATGGTGCTTCGTCGGATTCCTCGTCACCTGTCGTGTTCTTGGATTTCGTAATTCGCTGAAAAGTGACGACTGCCAACGCACTGACCTCGTCTGTCAGCTGCTTGTCTTGTAGAACCATTACGTGTCTCCCTCGTAAAACGTCGTACACGTCTATAACGCCGCTGCTCCACGCCAGAACCACAAAATACAACTGCGAATTGTCGTCGGTCACTGTCTCCATCGAGGAAACATGAGCTGACGCCACTGACGGCTGAATAAATAACAATTCTGCGGAGGACGAGGACGGGTGGTTTGTTGTCTCATCCAGCGCAAAGATGCGAAGTTTGCATGCTGCGGTGCGGCTGAGAGAGAGCACCTTGCAGTCGTCTTGCTGCATAATTGCTCGCACTGCGTAGACTTCTTCAATGGAAGCAAATTCCTGCATCACATACAGAACCGTCTGCACCTTGAGGACGTGAATCATGTCTTCACGAACTACCAGCAAAAGGTTCTCGAAGCAGCTGCCCATGTCAATCGTGACGCACATCACCAACGTCTTCAACGGGGGCCCCAGCGTGTCTTGGTTCTTGAATTTGGCGGGGCTTCCTTCCTTACCCACTTGATCCTTACCCCCAGCGTTGAAATACCCAACGAGGGTCAGTTTTGGATATCTATGCTCTGCTGCTTTACTGCTACTTTCAAACACCTTGCGCTCAGCCGAAAGCATCCAATGTCGTACAGCCCCAGTATCTCTCTCCGCTGCAATTGCGATCACATCTGTCGCCCCTGCGGCTGTAGCTGTATCGCCAGTCGCTGGCGTCGTGGTGATCTCAATGGACGAGATCACTTCTGCCTGAGCTTCCGAGACGACAGGTCCCGTAGGCTCAAAAGGCTCGGTATCAATAGTGAACAACGCTGACCCATTCGTCCTGCTGCCGTTCACGTTCCAGACTCTCAAGCCTCCTCTGGCAAACCCAGCGAGCAGCCAGTCTCTACACGGTGACACGGCCAAGGCCGTGATCTTGTCCCTCAACATGACTCTCCTCACCAGCACGAACTTCCCTCCTGTAGGTTGATTCTGTCTCCACTCCAACAATGCACTACTGGAAGTATCCATCGCGTTTGCCGCTCCGTAGAGCTCCTTCAACCCTTTTGATCCACAGATCATTGTCAATGTCTCTGGATGCCGCAGTGAAGCTCTCGTGTTCTCAATAAACAGCAATATTCTGGGCTGCTGCTTGTCCGAGCCAGAACCTGCGGGCCAGGAAGGTTGGCGTTCATCTGGTCGCTTGGAAAGTTGTAGAATCTCCACCACATTCCTGGGAGCTTTAGGTAGCATTTCTCCGTCCTCGAGGTCGCTCGTTAAATGGCTGGCAAGCACCACCCGATCTGTTATCGGGTCAAACATCGCACATTGCAGCGAATGGGTTTCTGGGCCTGAGTACAGGAGCAATTTGCGCAGTGAGGCTGGCTCCAGCAGTAGCACAAAGTGCCTTGTCGTTCTAGGCACTTTGGTGGCCCCTTTAGGCCTCGAAGCTCTGCTGTAGACGCAGACGAAAACGTCCATCGTGGCCGAGTACTGCAGCAACATACTGGGCACTACGGCTTCAACTTTTGACACTTGCTGTTGCTGAAATTGCTGCAACCCGGAGAGTGATGATCGATGTTGTCCTTGTGAGGCGTCCGAGTTGCTGGAAGCAGGACTATCAGAAAAGAGAGGGACACTCTTGAGCTCGCGCCGCAGCGAGAAGAGCCGAAGCGAGAAGTCGCGCCGACTTCGTGATGCAGCCCGTTCACTATCGAAAGTCCCGCCGTCAAAGCGGTCCCGGGAAAAGCCCCCGGACGGGTGCGAGTCGAAGCTCAGCACGTGGTGGCGCTTCGTGTCGTAGGCGGCGGCGCGCAGGCTCAGCCCGCTGGCCGAGAGCTGGTGCCGTAGTTGCAGCGTCTCCTTGGCCCGCATTCTGCAAAAAGGAAACTTCAACTTCTTGCGTCAATATATTATGTACTTCAGCGAATTAGAGCTATTTGAATCTGAATGCTGCGTTTATTTCGGACCGGAGGAAGTATTATGTACCCGAAAATATTAGGTGCACTTTTGAGAAAAAATATATTATATGATGCCTCGTCTATGTTCGAAAGCGAGATTTTCGACATGGCTACACCCTCATTTGGTAACAGGTAGAAAGAGACCATGGAAGCATGTATCAGGCTGGCGATGGCTCTGTCTGTGGTGCTGCTTCACGCTAGCGAAGCAGTTCATGTGAGGCTGCATACGTCGCACCTTCGACGGAGCCACAAGGCGGTGGAGACGCTGGCCGCGACGCAGGACGAGGATATGTAAGAAAACTAAACTGAAGGTAACCGTGAAAGCTTTTCTCGATTTGATACTGTTATGAATGTTGCTGCAGCGATTGGACTGGAGGCGGATGGATGTTGTGGTCAGAGGTGGAAGGCAACTTGACTTCGAGTGTGGAAAGTTTGTGAGTGGGCATTATGGAATGAGGTGGGGAGAGGCAAGAGGTAACGCGAGTGTGCTGTTCGCGGAGTAGGAACGTCTCGTCAAATGCGTTGGGCGAGATTGTATTCACGCAGACGTTCGAGGAACTGGAAACGCTGTACGGTGGATGTTTGCACTTGGAGGGAGCCGAGATGGACTGGGGGATGTGACGCTTTTTCTTCTTTTTTGGTAGGTTCTGCTCGAATGCATCGCTGACGAGGTTGAGTGCGAGTATGACGTACGTGGAGACGCTGGTGGCGGCAGACAATTTGTTCGCGTCGTTTGG
This sequence comes from Phytophthora pinifolia, assembly GCA_000500225.2. Classification (NCBI taxonomy): domain Eukaryota; phylum Oomycota; class Peronosporomycetes; order Peronosporales; family Peronosporaceae; genus Phytophthora; species Phytophthora pinifolia. The sequence continues at coordinate 15,304 of AWVW02044185.1, forward strand.
GGATGTGGAGCTGCCGTCGACGATCGTGGAGCTGTAAGTGGTGAAATACTGGTGGAGTTTTGCGAGGATGAAGAACTGATGAGAGGGGATGGTACTGCACAGGGATTTGTCGGCGAATCAGTTGTCGGACTGGAAGAATTTCGACGTGCCGCGAGACCTGCAGATATTGTACGTGTATCGATGGTTTGACGAGGCAATTCATCAATAATTATCGATTATAATAATAATAATAATTACCCAATCGATAATATTAATAATTATCGATTGGGTGATGTTGGTTTTGTGCAGGAATCTCAGTCACAACACTATCGGCGACGTGTCGGGCTGCAATCTGTCGTCAGCGACTGACCTAACGTCGATGTGAGCTGAGTTGTGGACCCGAACCTTCGAGTGGGTTCTTTTACTGACAAATTCTGTTTATCTTCCTTTTCTTTGTAGTGACTTGTCATTCAACAACTTGACTAACTGGGTTGGAGTGATCTTCCCGACCAATCTCACAAAGCTGTACGTAGATCATTGTGCTAACTCTCCCTGATCTCTTCTAACCTTGTTTTTTGTTTTTTGCAGCGACTTGAGCAACAACAGCATTGACACATTCGAAGTTCGCGAGACCGACTTGGCAATCCTGTCCAGTCTCGCCTCTTTCAAGATGGACGCTCTGAAGCAATCCGATTGCCCCACCAGTGGTGCTACGACTGAAACAATTGACAATATCCAGATTTGTGTTGTCTCGGGTACGATGTCTGTCTTCTTGGTCGCGATGTTCTTCCCTCATCGTGTTGCTCTCAAATGACAGATTACGATTTCGAGACCGCGTACTTCCACACTGAGAGCGGTGAGGTGGCACTGTCCTTTTGAGGTTTTGTATGCACGTTTCCTCAACTTCTCACGATTGTTTTCCCTCTACTTTGCAGTGTGGAAGGCAAACAAGAGTTTGGTATTTGTGAGTGTGATCGTGAGCGCCTTGATAAGCCTCTGGTTTATAGCGCTGCTGGCGGGCCATGCTATCGAGCGGCATCAGCACTCTAGTAAGCAAACGGAAGAGCAGCATTGCGACACTGTGGAGAACTCGGATCTGACGGCTTCCAGACATTGGTCGCTTTCGAAAGGGGGCGAGTTGCCCAACGACGTGCGCTTTGACCAGGAATTCACATCCTTCCGAATCGACCCGACGGACGTGATGCAGGTTCGAACGTTAGCCCATGGCGCCTTCGCCATGATATCACTCGTGTATCTCGGCGACAAGCAAGCCGTCATGAAAAAGGTGTCAATCCGTACGCAGGGCCAGGATCGAGATCAGATGATCGCCTTCATGGACGAGATTCGCGTGTGTGCCAAACTGGATCACCCCAAGGTGGTGGGTTTCCTCGGCATCATGTGGGCGAGCCTCACGGATCTCTCAGCCATCGTGGAGTACGTTCATAATGGGAGTCTTACCGACTACCTGAAAGATCGGAAGTCGTCACGAAAGAGCTCGCGGTCGAGGTTTACGTGGCTGGAGACATCCAACGAGTCTCCGAGCAAACTCTCGTTCGCGCTGCAGATTGCCGAGGCTCTTGTGTATCTTCAAAGCTTTGCACCTCCAGTGATCCACGGACATCTACGCGGCGACAGCGTTCTGCTTGGATCGCAGTGGGAGATCAAGCTGAATCGACTTGGCTACACGCTCTCCACGTCCTCGTTGTCCATTGAGGATCGGGCGTGGGTGGCACCAGAGGTCCTGACGAGCGGCATCTGCGACGAACACTCGGATATCTATGCATTCGGGGTCGTGCTGTCCGAGCTTGATCGGTGCAAGCAGCCATTCTCACGCAAGGCTTCGCGGCGACAGAGCGTCGATGACGGTGCACCGCTTAAGCCCGAATTCCGAGAAGACTGTCCGCCGGAGGTTTTGGAGATTGCGCAGAGCTGTCTTCAAGACGACCCTGCTGACCGCCCCACAGCCATGGAGCTCTACTATTCGCTTCGACAGCTCCAGCGGAACAGCCAGGGACAGCGGAGAACTTCTTCCACCGACATGAAGCGATAGTTTCGAGACAGAACGAACGTTGTTGCTCCGTGACTTCAGCAATGATGCCGCATTTCACTGAGGTGGGTTGGTCCTGCCGCATTGTGAGTCAATCAACTAAAGGAAGATGTTGCACGAGGTTGCTTTGTGCTACGCTGAAGCTGAAGCGGAGGTCAGTCACTCTTTCACGCGATCAGAAGACGTTGAGGGTGCTTCCAGGATTGCAGCTGGGGACACGAGTTATTTCGCCGCGAGAACCGCTTTCGTGCTCGTCAACGAGCAAATCTAGGTTCGGAGTTTCCCCTCACACTTGGGACCGCAACACTCGCGAAACTCAATCCAGGATCGCGGATAGGCCGATCAATTCGTTGCGGGCGACTCACCTTCACCTTGAAGCAAAGCTCACCTGGAAGCGTTCGAGCCACAACACTCCACAATAGGGAGTATTAATACATGAACATATCGATATGATGGGCATTGAGCACGGATAGACGCGGTGTTTGCCGAGAGAAACGTCCGCCGTCGATGTCCGAGATAGGATCGGACGCTGGGGGGAGACCTCTCTAGGATCACTTCCAAAGGCTTTGACTCAAAGGCTGCGATGGCACGACACGCCTATCGCCATCGAAACTCTGCAAAATGCACCAGAACCCCTCGCTGTGAAGGGAGCGCCAGCAGCCAACTCTGCTTGGTGAAGGCTCCGCACCGCAATAGCGACCATCGGAGTGAGTAACAACTTGTGTCACAATAAGCTTATAATTATAAGAGAATAATATCCTTATATATGTATCTTGCGCTCAGTATTTTGGGGT
>KV733680.1:0-22431 GCA_000500225.2 Phytophthora pinifolia
TACATTTGTGTCGGGTATCTCTAACTACTGTATCATATGTCGTCGTAGGCGCGCGGTTGCGCGGCTGTGAGCGTCGTGGAGAACGTTTCGGGTCGCAACAGCCCAATTTGCACCACCTCGCCGTCGTCCTCCGAGGACGAGATGGTGATGCACGTGTCATCGCTGTCCTCGCTGGAGCGGTGCATTTGCTTAACGCGCTGCAGCTCGCTGTGCAACTGCTTTTTGGTGTAAGCCACGAGCCACCACATGCCCAGCACGGTGAAGACGGTGCCCCCCACACCAATAACCATCCGTTGGCGGAATGACGTCTCGCCAAGTTCCACGGCGTCGGCGTCAGCGTCGCTGTTGCTACTGGCCACGAAGTTCTTGCTGTGGTGGCCAATGTAGGCCCACATAATCGCGTAGGGGAAACCTCCTAGCGCCGACGAGACGGCGAACCGGTAGGTCGAGATGTCAGCAATGGCGAGTCCGTAGCATTTGACGAGGTGCGGCACGTTGGCCACCTGGATGAGTAGCAGCGGCTTCCAACTCGAGCTCTGCAGTACCGTGGCCAGCGCCGCGAAGGTGGGGAAGTTGGTCTGCATATAGCCATTGATGCGGTCCTTGCCGAACCACTTGGCCGCGAGGAAGGCGATGAGCTGGCCGAGCGTCTTGCCCACCACGCAGAGCATGGTGCCCGTGACGATGCCGAACATGGAACCGGCGAGAATCTCGAAGCCTGGCGACGGTAGGCACAGCGGGATGCTAACGGCCAGCACGAGCGGTAGTAGCATGGCCCCCATGGCGGGATTGGCCTCGATCCAGGTCATACAGCTGGCCACGTAGAGCTTCACTGGGAGCAGCATCAGCAGCGCATACGTGCCCCCGCAGGCGAGCGTCGTCCACGCCGCCACCTTGAGCCACCGTCGAGATTCCGGCGCCGCTTTCATGGTTGATGAGGATGGTTGGGGCTGCCGTCCAATGCGATCAGGGGCAGGATAAGACACCTTTTGCTCTGGGGTTGTGGTGGCTTGGAGCTCGGTTCCGAAGTGCTTGGAGCTTGACAGTTTGAGACTCGAGCGACTGAACTGTGACATTATTTTTAGCCAAGGCTTTGCCCCGAAGTCGGGAAGGAAGTGCAAAAGAAAGAAGACCCCGCGTAGTATCACGCGGTAGTCTTCAACGGATTGTCTATGACGATAAATTTCAATGCGTGGAACTGAAATATGCAGTTGTTAAACACTGAGTATCAGCCTGTGTTTCATGGTTAAGTACGAATACTCGTATAACTTATTCAATTCGTTATTGCAAGTAATGTAGTATTACGTACCTAACCGAGAACTGCTGTGCGGGAGGATTACGCCTCAGGTTCACCGTCATGACCCGGGAAAAAGCTGTTTAAATGGCTGTTTTGTTTTTGCGAGACACCATGGGCATGGAGCTCCTATCATTAGGGCGCCAGAATCTACTGAAGTGCCGTGGGGATTTCGACCGGAAATGGATATGTGATTTTCGCTTAGTCGAATATCATTCTACCGAATCTTTGGTATCATCATTTGTCAACGGCTTCGGAAGCCGTGTAGCTATTTTGGCGGCAGCGCTTGTGAAGATGTCTCCAGAATAAGGAAGATAACTACGACTAGGCCACAGCGACTAAAGTAACGTGCGGAGCCACACGTACAGCTTTTTTTCCGGGGCATCGTCTCCTCCCTTAACAAACCCAAAAGCGAGGTGTCATTCAGACGGCATGTCCAGTCAGCACACCGTACAACGCAGCAATGCAGGATGCTAAATGCGTCGGGCAGTAAAGCAGCGGGAAACGGGCATTTCTTAAAGTAAAAGCATTATATTGCTTTTATGATTCTTCAAATGGGTTGTAGCTTTGTCGCTTTACATACATTTTGCAGACATTTTGACAGGCTGTCAGACAGCCAAACGCTGCCACGGAAGCACTCGCCCCTCGATAATATCCATCATGTTGGCGAAGCAGCTTGTTATGGCGAATGTGAAAGCGTCCGCTGGTTGAATTCAATCCACAAATCCACCTTGTCGGCGATCGTAAAGGCACTCGGAATGGGTTCAAAAGCCCATGACTGTGCTTCCTGCCCTCTCGTTAAAGCAGGTTTGCCTACGATATCACAAGATGCCTATGACTCCAAACTTCCGAAAGCTCTTTCCTTCATGAAGAAGACATACAAGCAGTTTGACAACGTTGCTCGCGCGAGCCTCTCGGTGAGAAGGCCGCTGGTTTGCGGATTACGCTTTCGCACAGCGGAAGCGATCTGCGAAATGGGGCTGGTGGCCGTCATCGTTTGGGCGAAAACATGGGTGGGTGGGCACGCATCAGCTGGTGTGGGGGCAGTGCGACCACCACAGATGAAAGCTCAAACTCGATGCGAACCAGCAATACATCGTGGAATTAATAAGATGCGTCCCCTCCTCCAAGCATGGATGGAGCCGCGTTAACCAGGCTTTCAGGCCCAGACGTGGTGTGCGGGTGTTGACGGACGCACACACTGCGACGAGCCCTTGACGCTGGCTGGGGTCGTGGCGTCGATTTCAATGGAGAGCAGCAGCCCTTCCTCGCTGCTGCTGCGGCATTCGCGCTTCTGCAGCACCTGCAGCTGCCGCTTGGTGTAGACAACGAGGAATGTGATGGCTAGTACGGTGAGCGCGACGCCCGTGACGACCAAGACCATCCGGCTCGTGGTCATCTTGCTCTCGCCCGTGAGGATAGCAGCGATGTCGGTGGCCTGCTCGCCGATGTACGCCCAGAGCACGGCGTGCGGGACGTTCCCCACGGCCGAGGACAGGGCGAAGCGAGCTACCGACACTTGGGTGATGGCCAGGCTGTAAATCTTGACAATGTTGGGGATACTGGACAGCTGATAGAGCAGCACGGGCTTCCAGCTCGGGCTGTTGAGCACGTCGGAGAAGGCGCGGAAGGTCGGGAACTTGGTGCGCAGGTAGCCGCCAATCATTTCCTTGCCCATGGAGCGACCCAAAAGGAACGCAAGCGTGGAGCCGCCCGTCTTGCCCAGCGTGATAACCAGCAGTCCGTGCGGAACGCCAAACAGCGAGCCGGCGACCATCTCCAGCGCCGTGGACGGCAGACAGAGCGGCACGGCCACCCAGAAGGCCAGAACGAAGGCCAACGTGCCCAGCACCAGGTGACTCTCCACCCACGACGAGGTGGCCACCAGATATTGATGCACAGGCAGCAGAGACAGCAACACCACGGCGGTCGTCAGCAGCAGCACGAAGGCGGTCAGCTTCAGCCAGAACCGCCGCCTATTGGTCCTCCTGAGCCGCGCATCATCCTCATCTCGACTCATGGCGCTGGCGCTCGTCCACCGGTCCACTGTGTCCACCGCGTTGTAGTTGGCCACCGAAGGAGGCATCGGGGCTCGAAGTCTCAGGAAGAGTCTGCGCCTTCTGGCCCTTTATAAAGGGTTTTAGTGAGGTCGTGACCGTCACTAAACCCCTCTAACGTGTTAAGGCTACAGTATCTGATAAAGCCTGCGATCAAGTATTATTTTTGATTATGATTTTCGCAGGAGCATGGTAGACCATTATCTTCGACTTGCTGGCTAATTGCGTCAGCACTCCTATCGCTATAGTGCGCTTCCCCTGCCGATTGACTGTCGTTTTGCATGTGGGGCATTAGGCGACCAGTCGTTGTTTAGACGTTCCTCAGATAGTTTGAAAAAAAGTCGAGCAGGTGTCATGCAGCACTGGAGAGACGCTTTCGCCTTGGTCTGATTGATTCTACAGTTTTAAGCTAACCATGGCGAAAGAGAAGGATGAGGGGGCGGAGGAGCTCCAGGAGGAGGCGCTGGCGGAGTGGGTCTCCCGAGGTCGACCAGCTCAGGATTTCACGATGGCCAAGATGATTAGTGCGTTTGGGAATTCGCTCAATTCTTTGGTAATTATCAGATTTTCTAACGTACGTATATTCATTATTTTTATTCTGTGTGTAGAGTTGTGGGAGGAAGAGGACGAGGGCAACGAAGACGAAGAAGACGAGGACGACTTGGCCGACAAGCAGGAGCTCATGAAAGGTTACCAGATGCTCGGGCCGCTGGTGGATCAAGCCAAGGATATGGCGCAGCAATTCAAAGACACGGCAATCGTAGAGGGTAAGAAAGCGTTAGCTACAGCCTGGAAGTATGCGGAACTGCCTCCTCTCCGAGATCGACGGCTGCTACGCGAACACGTCGTCCACGTACGAGAAATGGACGCCGAGACGCAAAAATACTCATTGACCCACCAACGGGTTCGAGAGGAACTGGACGAAGCGCGTCAGATGGAAGAAGAGCTGCACTTTGGGCTAAAGAAGCGAAACAAGCGACACGCCCCGCTTTTAAATCGTTTTCAGGAGTTGAAAGTGGACGCAGATCGAGTTCAGCAAGCGCAACTGGCCGAAGAAAGCGAACAGCGTCGACGTGAACGGATTGACAAGGCCATGAAGGAGAACCAACGGCAGCTTGAGGAGAAAGAACAGAAGGCTGAAGGGCTGCTCGTTCAACGACGACAACGAAATATGACGTTCTGGCAGAAGCAGCTCGTGGAAGCGAGGGAATTTGCCGATAAACAAACTCACTTGCACAAGAAGAAAGAGGAATTTAACCGAAACGTGATGGAAATGAAGGACGAGATTCGCAAGGCCGACGAAGAGGAGAACGTGGACGCAGAGCAGGCTTTTACTCGAGTGGAAACGACGTCATCAATCGGAATCTTCGATACTGCCTTTGAACCTGGAGAATGGAACTCAGCCACGGATGGAGGACATCGGACTGGACTGGGTACGTTTAAATAATTTAAATTTCTGGCCATTACGTACTAATCGTTTTTTATACAACATCCCAGATGAACACACTGTCGGCGTATCGACAACCCATGCCTTCGTGGTTGAGAACGAGCAGAAAAGACTTGAGCTCATGGAGATTCAGTCAGCTGTGTCAATGCTACGTGAAAAGCTGGACCAAGTGGAACAGGCGAAAGCAAATCTGGGCCTCAATATGCGGACCATTCTCGAGCGAAAAGACCGCATGCTTCAGGAGATCAAACAGGTGAAAGCAGAACAGGGTGAATTGAACGACGTTCTTGCAGGACCGCCACGCAGAGACCCTTCTGAGGCTGAAAAGCAGCAGTTCCATACTCTGGAAACCCGCAGAGCTGCCTACATGAAGCAACTTGGAGATTTAGACTCTCGAATTGCGAGCATTCAAAAGCGAACGGCAATTGTTCACCGATCAGAAGCATCGTTGCTGCCGATGCTGCGAGAGGCAGAAGTAAAGCTTTCTGGTATTCAGGCACAAGTGGATGCCATTGAAACGCGCCACGAACTTCCCGTTGTGGTGGGCAAAGCACTATTCCAGCCAGACGGTGTTTCGCCTCGTTTTATCGATGAAAACGTGGAGATGTCCACACAGATGACGCAGCCTTTCGTTGATCCAACGAAACTACTGAACCAAGTCAAAATGGAGAGCAAGTTTGAGATTTTGAAGAGCGCGGTGGCGCCTGTACATGAGCACTACAAAAAGGCTAAAACACAAGCCATTGAGGCCTGGAAGGTGAACGAGTTACGATCATTGGCGGAGCAGGAGCTGGATAGTGCGAAAACAAGACTTGTCCGAATTCGAGACCGATTCGTGGATCTCCAGACCAGTGCACTCCACAGCGACATCGTTCATGCCATCCAGAAGTATCATGTGAGTGTAAAAATGTGGTAAAACCCAGGTTGATTTCGTTTTGATTTTTTAATCCCGTTCTGTATTTACAGCGAGATGGCAACAAGTTGCGTCAGTGCATCTTCCCGTTGAAAGGACCAATCGAGTGGTGGAGCCACCAAATGCCCAAGAAATCAATGGGTTTGACGTATTCTGTTGAAAAGAACGTCATTATGCTGGGTGAAGGAGAGAAGACAGGGAAGATTTCAGGCTGTTTTCACCTACCCAAGCGCCGATTCTACAAAATACACATGAATGCTTGTATTCAGCGAACAGCGCTGGGTGATACAGTAGTGGACGAGACTGTACAAGATTCAGACAACGCTCCAGAAGACTGGAAACTGTACGTTGGTCCTGAAATGGACTCCTTACAACAGTACACCTTTCGAGATGTCGGCGGCAAAGTACGTATCAAAGTAGAGAAAACGTTTTGTACATCGCACTAGCGTATTGAAGTAATTTGTTGTCAACCTGTAGGCTCAGCGAACTGGAGATTTGACGTTTGATTTTTCAGGCATTCGCCTTTGCTTCAGCTTGGAGATCACTCATCGAGGTATTGTAGACCCAAAGCGTAAGACGCACCGCTATGCTCTGAGCAACGTCGCCAGGTATGAAGAACGGCTCGACGATTTCCGAGATGAGGAAAACCGCATGCGTTTGCACCAGAAAGAGAAGCACTTTGTATCGGAGCTGATCAAGACCATGCGGATGCAGTCCAAGCAAACGAATAGCCAACGAGCCACCGAATTGCTGCAAGAATTGATTCAAGTGGAGAAAAGCAAAGCGAAAATGTGGGATTCCACCTTGTTTCACGGTCATTTCCAGCGGTTTAAACGTGCTGAGTACGTGAATATGTTGCGAGGAGAGATCAAGAAGGAAGTACGTCTTGTTTTTGTCCTAAAGCAACGCTGTCAGCTCCTAACTTTTGCTTTTACTACCAGATCGCTGTTCAAATCGACCTCTTAGAGCGCAGAGAGAAGCTCTTCAATGCGGACGCCATCCGACTGACGACATACAACGAAGCTGTTTCTTCCCAGATCGACTTTCTAGTGCAGCGCGAAGTGAATATTCGGACGCAGCAAGCTGGAAACGTAGCTGTTGAGCCGATTGTACGCGAATTTAAAGAGAACTTCGCTCGACAGTTCGTCCAAGGCAAGTTAGCGCTAGTCAAGAAGACGTGGGAACGGAAAACTCGGCGCGTTATCAACAAACGTACGAAGGCCAGAAAAGAGCGCGAGTTCCGGATACGACAGGAGCAAGAACTGATGAAGGAGGTGAACAAGGCGAACGAGCTTGAACTCGTGGCTCTGAAAACGGTACAAGAACAGCGGGCAAAGGATGAATTACTGCGGATCCCCAACTTTCACAAAGCCGTCGAACAAACTTTCTACTGCGAGCATCTTACGCTCAAAGCTTGGGGAACAAAGTACGACTTCGGGTCAAAGTGTAAGAAATGCGGGCAAGAAATGTCCAAGTCTTACGATGATCCTGACCATGGAGACCGCGGTCTGGACGAAGATGTACGCGTACATCGTGCACAAACGACAAGTGGCATCGCGTTCCGACTCACGAGCTCAGATCATCTCTACAAAGTTGAGAACGAACGTCTTCGGCTGGAGAAAGAAGTTCGATCCATGGAGAGGGTAGAGGCCATGTTGTACGACAGACCGGACCCCAAAGCCATTGACGATTTCAACTACAGGCACGGAATCAATCGGGGAACTCTACTCGCCAAGGCGGACAGCTCGGATCCCTTGTATCCTCGATTGATCCAGGACATCCATCGCGCTTCGTTCCAGGATGAAATCCTGTTCCATGGACGGCTACGGAACTTCAACTTTCGCATCCAGCAGATCTTTCACCAGCTTGCAGAGTGTTTAAACCGACTCGCGATGCAGGTACGAAAGGGTTTGACTGCTCAAGATTTACCACCCTTCGCCAAAACTAACATTTTCTTGCTTTTATTTGATGTAGCGGGCATTTTTAGAGAATGCTCAGCTTGAAAACGACACTGTGCTGAGGAAATTACCCTTGATTGAAGCGGATCATGCACGAGCGGTGGCCCTGATCGAGGAGGACCGTGCGGCTCTGAAAAGCTTTGAGGAAGCGGAAGCGCGACTGACAGCAGCGCAAAAAGAACGCGAGGTGGGTTATTTATGATAATCTCGTGTTGAAACAACTCCACTTGACTCGCTTTTACGTGTTTCAGGCAGCATACTACGCCATCGAAGGCGTCGAGGAAGAGGCCGAGTTCTCCGAGTTCCATGCCCCGGCGCTCATCAAAAGCAGCGATGAAATGAACGCCATTTTCCAGCGTATTCAAAGCGAGTTCGACTTTGTGACGGAACAGGTCGCCGCTGGTAAGCTGCGACTTGCCAAGGCTCAAGTTGAACGAGTTAAGGTTGAGCCCTTGATCAGCCAACTGTACTGCAGAACGCAGAACTCGATACTTCGAACAAAGTATGGATTCGTCAAAGTTGAATACTTTCGCACAGAAGACAGTTGTGTGGTGGTGACGCCTCTCCACTGGGAAGCCACGCTGTACATTCGTATGGACGAGATTCTCGCGTATGAAGCCATCTTCAAGGAAGAAGAGAGCTTTGCTATGGCTGACGAAGACGAGAAGATGCACGAATTCATTCGTACAGAGCGGGAGATGGAGATGAATGAGCAGAAGAAGATGGAGAGTGAAGATGAACAGATACGAGGGATAATGAACTGGCGAGCAAAGAAGGAGAAAGAGGAAGAGCTCCTGACAGAAACCATTTGCCAGGAGGAATTGGAGTCCCAGCTTGTGTACGAATTAGAAGGACGCAAAGCGAGCATCGCGTCCGCTCGGCAAGAGGCGATGAGGCTTCAGCGACGTGGTCGGGTGTATCCTCCTCGCAAGCGACAGCCGCTGTCCCAACGTCCTAGTCGACTTGACGCCAAGAGAGTTACACGGGCAAGTGAAAAGCGGTTGGCTATGGCGATGATCGAGCAACGTTTACTCGCCAAAGAAAATGAATTACGGCAAGAAAGTCTCAAGGAACGGAACTCCATCAGCGTGGAAACCTTAGCGAACGAAATGTTCCGTGAGCTTCTGGGAGAAACTATCAGGGAGCTTTGCAAGGAGAGACTTCACCAGGGAAAACATGAGGCTCACGAACTGCTTCGGTCGAAAGGGAACGCCATTATGGTAAGTACTGAGCAGTCCAGCGCCCCGGCCGGTGCGTTAGTCGCTTCACTACTAGGCCTCGATCGGCTTTGGGTCGCTCGGAAACAAAAGTACTGTGTGCTTTACGCAACTTGGGGGAAAGAGTTTGCGAAATTGCAACTGGTTCGGAATGAGATGGCGAGACGTGAAGAGCTTCGTCGTCTTGCTGAAGAAGAGAGGCTACGACTTGAGGCGCGACGCAAGGAAATGCTGGCTGAAGAGCGACTTAGTCGCACTTTCTACCGTGAAGAAATGGTGCTGTGCATGCAGGAGAGGAAGGCGATGGCCAACGCCGAGATGGACATGAGAGAATACATTCGACAGCTCGAGCTTGAGGCCATGAAGACGAAATACTCGAAAATGGTCGAAGATCGGAGCCGTATTAACGATAAAGCAGCTCGTCGTCTGGAGATTAAACACGGTAAAAACGAGCAGCATCGATTGCATCGCGAGTGGCGGCAGATCAAGATTGAGGACGAATTGTCCATGCAGATTCGCGAGAAAGAACTCGCTGAGGCGCTAGCCGAAGCCTTGGAGCGCCAATTCGACAAATATCTTGCTGATCAGCTGCTTCACGGTAAAGTTACGGCAGAACTGGAGGCCAGTCGGTTAGCCGAGAGGATCCGTGAAGCGCAGCAAGTTGCAGCCGAGAAGCGCCGAGCATTCGAGCAGCAAATAGTGCAAGAGCGAATGATCGCCACAGTCGAAACTTTCTACGCGCTTTCACGCGCGGAAGTGGAGTGGATGGATGCGATCGAGAGGGCCAACTACTGGGAGTTTCGACTGCCTTTGCTCAAGGAAAACCTCGAGCGAATGGAGCCGGAGTTGAGGCGAATACAAGCAGAACGGCAACACGTTGTAAACGACGCAAAGGCCAAGAGAGAGTACGCCGACAAGTGTAAAAAGCGGATCCAAGAAGCCGACGGAGCACTTTCTCAAGCCATTCGAGAGAAAGACAAGGCCACGTTAAAGTACAATCGAGTCCACAAGCTCAATGCCATCATGGACTCCGAAGTACTTCATGGTCGCGTACAGCGTTTCCGCACAGTTTACCTACGCGATCGCTTGCATGCGCAGTATTTCTCTTTATTGACCGACTCGATTGTGCGTCGAGCGCTGGTGGAATGCTGCGAGCGTGAGATCTCCAGACTGGAGAGTAAAAGCAAGCAATTCGAGCAGGAGCGCGACTTTAAAAGCAAGGAAGTGGCTGTGCTGCAGAGAAAGCGACGCCGAGCGCTTCGCATGCGTCTTCGTCGCGCTGAGCTCGGTAAAGTCATGTTTGGCCGCTCGCAACAACGGCTTGTGAAGGACATGTTTCAGCGCTGGACGAAGCTCTGGACCGAGCGTACGAGAGTGCGTGCTTCTTTCCAAATGAAGCACGAAATGCTGCTACAGAAGCAGAAACTGAGCATGACTACCAGCTCTCCGTTGCTGAAGAAGCAGAGCTTACTTCGTGAGATCAAGGCGGCGAGTGTCCCGACTAAACTGTCGATAATGCACGACCATCAGCGGCGAGTTCTACAGTGTCGACTGTGCCGAGAAACGTACTCGGAGCAGCAGAACACTCGCTACTCCTGTGTCTACCACCCGGGAAACTACGAGTTTGCTTGCGCTCGCACGTGCGAGACCCGTCGCAATGCTTCTTCGGGCCCCGCTGCTGTACCCGCTTCGTGTATGATGCATCGAGCCAAGCGCTGGCTATGCTGTGACGAGACGGACGAAGGGCGATACGGCAGCTCGGGATGTGCTCGACGCTTCCATCTACCCGCGCGCAACAACCCCGAGCTCCAAGAGTTGGTGGAGAGGAAGACGAGCCAAGAACAAACGCTTGTTGATCAGGTTAACCAGCAACTTCTGGAACTACGCGAGAGGAACGTCGTGGGGAAGCTCAAGCTCGCCACCAAGTCCGTCGTCAAGAAAATGGAGCAAGATCTGGTTCAAGAACGAGCCAAAGCCGCCAGGTTCCTCACGCTTGACCGTCGCAGTTAGCTCAAAGCCTAACGACACACAACGTAAGCTAGTGGATCGGGGACATTCAAGCAGCGAGACTTACCTCTCGGAACAGCCTCAGGAGATCGTCACTGGACACTCCGCAGTCTGCCGCAAGGCGATCAAGTGCACTTGGTGAAGAGACCTCGCTCGCTGTGGGTGAGCGGCCTAAGAGTTGAGTGAATCGGTGGAAGAACGAGAGGTTTTCGGGCGATTCTTGACTCGACAGTGAAGTTTCAGCGGCAGACTCGAACCCCGTCACCTCAGGAGGGAGAACCACCACGTTCGGGTACCGAGACGAGTACTCGACGGCCAGCTTGACGATCGAGCTCGCATCTTGTGGGTCAACCGCTCTTTTGAGACCCAAGGCTTGCCACGTTTGAGGGAAGTTCTTGAACGCTGAAGTGTGAGTATATCCGCTGATAAACGGGTGGGTTAAAGCGGCCTCGGAAGTCAATCGACGCTCTGGATCACGGCTCAGCATTCGCTTGATGAAGTCACGACACACTGAGGAGAATCGGTTCGGCATCGGAGGCAAAGCGTCCTGGCAAATGGCCTCTTCCAGACCGAAAAACCCGTCGTCTACAGCGAAGGGATAGGCGCCCGTGGCAAGCGAGAAGAGCGTGATACCCAGAGACCAGACGTCACTCACACACGTGTAGTGCGCTCCCGAGATCCGCTCCGGTGGCATGTACATCATGGTCCCCGTGAAGTCGGAGAAGAAGGAATTGGACTTGGCCAGAGTTCCCGCCAGTCCGAAGTCGGCCACCTTGAAGTCTCCGGCCCTGTTCATGAGGATATTGGCCGGCTTGATATCGCGATGAACCATCCGTTGGCTGTGCATGTGGTCGAGCGCAGTAAGACAGCAGAAAGCTGCGTGTCTTAAGACCTGTTCCGAGACGGTGACGCTGGCATCCAGCAAGTCTTGGACGCTGCCCAGGTCCATGAACTCCATGACAACCGAGACGGCGCACTTCGCCGGCTTGAGGAAAGCCCCATAGAAGGTGACGAGGTATGGACAGAGCGCATTGCGAGCTCGGAGATCCGCTAGGAACTGCCGTTTCAAGGCATCCGAAGGACTCGTGATCCCCACTGAGGACTCGGCGTCGATCGAGGCGAGGTTTTCGTGAAGAGCGTGGAGTTCGCGTTTGACCATGTGCCGGTCTTCTTGCCGGTACACGACGACTTCCTTCACGGCCACCAGCTTCAAGGTGGGCAAGTAGAGGGAGAGGAAGACGGTTCCTCCTGCGCCTTTGCCGAGTTTCTTGACTCGTTTGGTGCGTTTGCCGAGCTCTTCCGGGCCGTCGTGAGCCACTTCGTGGAACTCGGCAGCCTCGGGGGAGTTCATACTAAGCGTGACGCTGGAAGCGCGGCGCGAACGACCCTCTGGGGCGGATTTCGCAGCGGTGACGGCAAAAGGAGGTTCATCCAAGGCGGATGGATCCTCGTCTGCGAACAGGACGCTCTTTCGACGAGGCCTGCCGTCGGTTTTGGGCTCTTCGTGTAGAGCCATCATCATGGGCAAGACAGGCTTCTGCAGCTTGTCAAGGGACAAGTGCAGGTTCATCTTCCGCTTGCTCTGGCCTAGAGAAGCTGGCACAGGAATTGCTCGACGGATCTGCGCCTCGTCCTTGAAGCTTTCGTCGTCCGGGACGGTGAAGAGCGTGGGCGCTCTTTTCTGTCGGAATTGGCGCGCTTGGCGAGCTGCGAGGGCTGCTGCACGGACGCTGGCATGGAAGCTCGGACTGGCGACGCCGTGGACCGAGCCGACGCGATCTCGTCCTAGAAACTCATGCTGACTGACGCGACCGCAACCTTTGCCATTCCGGACAGGGAAGGACGAAGCGGTTGCCAGCATCTTGGGCGTCTTGAGTGTCGGAACTGAACCGAGGCGCTTTCGTTCCAACTATTTTTACGGAAGTCGTAGGTATTATGTTAGCTTAGCTGGTGATGGCTGCGAATCTGTGCATGAAACTGGATAACGCGAGCTTCTGGATGCTGCGTTTTCCTGCCGGGTCACTCCATGAGAGGTTGTGTACCAGCGCTTCCATGCTCTGCTTGAGTGCGTCGTTGTTGGCTTTGTCAGTGAGCTCGGCGAGATACACGACGCCGCTGTGTCTTAAATGCCCTCGAGGCCGTCGAGCGTCCAGCTCACAGATCAACAGCAGACAGCAGGCCTGATCGCAGCACAGATTGCACAGCAAGTCGGCCAGGGCGAGGCTGAAGTTCACCGTTTCGGGGTTTGTTGCGTACTGCAAGAACGTTGACAATGTAGCGGAGAGCCTTTCAGGACTTGCCGCTGTTTGCGTCGGGTCTGAAGCTGCTACGTTGCTGAGGATTTCGGCGGCGAGTTCTCGTTGGTACAGAGAGGCCGGAGGATCAACCTCAGCGCCGGGCAAGAGGAGCTCCCACATGTTCTGCACGAAGTTGGTTGGCAAGGCGTCGTGGCTACCGATTGTCCCGCAAAGGTTCCGGAAGCTCTCGAGAACGACACTTTCGTAGTCCGGAAGCGGAAGCGGAAGCGAGTGCAGCAGCTGGAACAAGGTGGCAAGAGCTCCGAGATCGTGCATCTCCTCAGCGATATCCGAATCGATGCTTGCATGACAAAGTGCGACCACTACGAAGAAGATGGCAGCGAACCAAGAGTGAGACACAAGACGGCCATGGGCCCAAACGTTGTGCCTTACGTGTGAACTGAAGGGAGTCACGGACTTCAAACTCTTCCCACCTGAAGTACAGTCACCCGTTAGAACCGATCGTTTGCCATGTATTTACCACTTGTCTCGGTACGGACGTGGCTCCAAAGACTTCGGATCTGCTCCACGTGTTGTCCATTGTCGCTTGCTCTTCCAGAATTCTCCCCAAGTGATCCACTAATGAGAGCGAGTTGACACTTGGTTGGACGACCTTCTCCCTCGGAAAGTTGGTTCAAAGCGGACATACCGATGGCAGTAACTCCGTCTGCCTTCCGGAATTCGTGTCGGTCTTCAGCATCGACGAGTCTCATGGCCAGTTCGGCCAGTGCATTGCGCATGGATGCACTATCTTTCCCTTGTCGAAAACGTTCCAACGGGGTTGTGATGGGGCCGTCAGACCGCCGAGTCTTTCGGTGCGAAGAACCGGCCGCTTCCATTGCCCCTATGATGAGGCTGTGGCCAGGTCACCAGCAGGAGAAACAGGACCTAACAATAGGCGGAACTATCAAGTGTTCACGTCCGCGATGAAGTTGAACCCTCCTGATACGCACGTCACTATGTGGGCACATGGGGCTCAAGAGCGCCGGCCACTGTGAATGATGGTCTCTCAAGTGCCTGCATGTCGATCCTATTCACTTTTCGATTGGATTTCTCGGAAGAGGAACTTCACCGACGATGCCTCCTGAAGTGGCTGGAGAAAAAGACCGAAGAATCAAACGGCATGGTGGCCCGCATCGCTTCTCGACGTACCAACAGGTAAAGATGAACGCCACTCAACAGAGCTACATTTATCATGGCATGAAGCCGAGTGTCGAGCACCGAGTCGATCAAAACGACAGGAAGGCAGTCCAACCGCAGCGTTCCAGCACTTACAGCCCAAGATCGTCTCAAGACGCACCGGAGCGAGCATGGTACGACGACTTGGACGCCAAGGACCTCGAATATCTCGATCGACTGCTGTCCCTCGGGAGTGACAAGAACAGTTCATTGTGAAAAAGACGCAAGAAGAGAAAGTCAAGAGCTACGAGGTTGACCGGTAGGTGGACTTACCAACGCTTGTTTGATGGAAAAAAGGAAGAAGCACGTTGCGAAATAATGAAGAATATTGACGTCTAACTAGAGTTGATTTGGATTTACGAACGTGGTCTACACTCAGCACCCCCAACACCTCAGTGAATAGCAGAGCAATGCTATCACGTTTGCAGCGCGTAGGATATCAGATACTATAGTTTCTTGCGCGCACCCGCGCCGCGAACAAATTTCGCCAGCGCATTTCTCCCATTCAAGCAAAGTAACGTTAAGAAACAATATGGCAGAAGACAACCAGTAGGGCTCTAGCAGACAAAGCTGGGTTCACACGAACTGAAATCAGTATCCACAGGCCTGGAAAGTAAAGCACTTCGAACGGATAACGGATTCTCTCGGATCTCTTGGGCCAAGCGTCTTGACGTAGCCGAAGAATCCCGTCATTAACGAACGCCCACAACAAGGTCACCCATTGATGCATCACGTACCTCATCGAAATCAACACTTCTCCTCGTAACCCGAAAACGATCTCAGGGTAAACACCATCACAACTTAATTCGATCGTTCCTGGTCAAGTATTCCTCATGAATTCTTCATACAATCAGCTCACTTCCCCACCAAGCAGTCTCAACTTCACCGTCGAATTGGACGCTGACTACCAGGCCTCCCTCATCCGTGAAGAGCGCCGTTGTCGCTACCCAAGCAAGCGTTGCGAGATGCCGCGAGCTATCAAACGCAACGGAAAAATGCATCGGTTCTGCGACGTCCACCGAAGCAAAGCCAACTTGAATCAGCGGCGACTCGAAGCGAGGCGCAAGTCCGAGACGGAAGAAGCCAAGCGATCCCGAAAAAAAAGTTCGGCTTCATCAGAAAGTGGCAGCGTCGATCGATTGCAGCCTGCCCCAGAGTCTCTGTTATGGATGGAGCCCTGCGAATCGTCACCTCCGCTCCACTCGGTGCTAGCGCAAGACGAACTGGACTTTCTGAGCGAGTTGCTCTCACAGAACAGCCTGGAAGATCTCTACGCAGAGAACGCCGGAGACCAAGTGGGCTTAACGGTGAGCTCGTTCCCGCACGACGCCAGTTTCTCTTGTTAAAGGGAGACTTGCGCATACACGCTAGAGCGTAGAAAAAGCCGTGAGTAAATGAGCTGCCGGAGACCACACCTTGAATTACGAGCTGACAAGTGTGTGCATTTGTTTTGCGTTACTGTACTGTACTATTGCTATGAGGCGAGTATGGGCCTGCTGAACAATGGACGGCCCACGTTGAAGCCCAGCAAACTACCGACGTCTTGGTGGCTTGCAAAGTTGCAACCAATTAACGCCAGAAAGGCTGCCGCTACGTTTTCAGAGTGAGCAACGCTCACGTAGAGTTTGTACTGGGCGACGAATGATGCGTCTCGACAAGTTGGCTGTACTTAAGTAGCGAATTGTGACTGAAGAGATATCGCCAACGCCAACGATTGCTGAAGTAAACTTGAAGACTCTTGTAGCCGAGCGCATCACAAATTCAAGCCGTCGATGGCTCAGCCGACGGTCAAGCGGTTTTAACCCTTTCGTGCACGCGATCAAACGCGCGATTTTCATACTTTATGAAATACAGAAGAGGAGCGTGCTGTAGAGTCCAGCCGTCGCCTTCGACATGGGTACAAGTCCAGACATCGCACATTGGTACAAGCGCTTGGCCCGTGCAGGTTGCGGTATCCAGTAACGCTTGCACTGCACCGCGACGCTCACCTCACACAGACCACCAATGCGTCACAGCCGCACTGGGTTGTTCATTTTGCAATTCTCCGTCAATTGGTTGATCGGCGCAATGAACTCCAGCCAATTCCAGCCGGTGGATGCTGCCTCGAGCACAAACCAGCAGTTTCTTCCAGCCCCTGACACCCAACGTTGCTGCTATCCAAGCAAACGCTGTAACAATCCTCGAGTTCTGAAGCGCAATGGCGAACTCCACCGACTGTGCGAGTATCACCGTACCAAAGCGAACGTGAACCAGCGGCGGCTTGAGCAACGTCGACGATTGAGGAGCATGGAGTCCGAATCCAGAGGCTCCGATCAGCGAAACTCTCAGCGTCTCTCACTACCAGATCTGTCGAATGCAGGGGCTTACGATTTGGAACTGGACGTGCTGGACGAGTTTCTCGCCCAAGCCGACATCGAGCTGTCGCCGGTGAGCTTTGGGTCCAATCCCTGCAGTCACGACTTTCTCGAGAGCAGCTCCGACGTCCGGATGTCCATTTGAGATGCGTACATGGAGCAATAGTTGGCGACGAAGCTGAATAACCCCCAATGTTTTTGGCTTCCTTGCTTTGATCGATGCCTGCAGACAGTTACAGTACGAACTCTTTGGTGGACATTTTGTGAAAGAGCCTAAGTAAACTAGATCGTCTGCGACTTACGCTGGGAATACATCGGGTGTTGTTTCATGGTACTGGACTGGGTTGAACAGAGCGGCCGTCGTGGTAGCACGCAGCATGGATGCGTTTTTTTTCGTCTCGTTATTCGAGGACAGCGGGACAGCTCGATGGTGCAACATTCTGGTTGTCGCTCGAATGTTATCTGAGGCTACGCGCACGCACTGAGGTTACGCGCACGCACTACCGTGAAATTAAAGCGTTGAGGCCGTCCATTCCTCATTCTATTCGGTATTCCCAGTATAACTATTATCTGTATCACAGCGCCAATGCGCAAGCAGTCTGAACTCACTGGTCCCATAGCGGCTACGATTTGTATGTATTTCCAGTCTCGCCAGGTACTAATACCTCAGTATTTTCAATTACGTATTACAGCGAGTACCAGGTACCTTCGCGCTAATATATTGCTACTTCCGACTGCACGACTACTTCGCCTTGATATTTATTCATTCTCCGTGATCAATATTTGCTTCAGGCACCTCTTAACCTCGTGCGGCTTAGCTTTTACCTGTGCGTTTGTATGGTGCTGTATCTTCCACCCGCCTATTCAAAGGGGTGTGACTATTAGTTGACATAGGTTTCGGCAATCTAAGTCATATATCTTACGACATTATGATAGGTCAAACGACCAGGAAACCGATACTTACGACATCATGAGCGTGAGCAGAAAACGTCATGCGTAAAAATCATATATAGTCAACAAAGGATAAGAAGCGCCGATGACTGACCAATGCATATGGTAGAATATGTAAGGTTTCTGAATAAAAAAGCACACTCATCAACTAGCTGACACGATGTGGCTTGGGAAAATTTCCCGCCACCGTGCTCGGCTGCCAAGACTGTACATTCCGGAGTTTCGATTGGTTGGTGGAGAAAGATCCAGGGTGATGTCAGTGTGTGACACGTGGCAGCTGGCGTTTGGCGTGGCAAGGTTGCAAGGCGAAGGATGGGCCCACAGGTCTGGAAGTGTCTGCTGCATGAGGCCTCATGCAGTAGGTTTTGAACGCACTCCGTCCCGACTGCCGATTCCCTGACAGCAGGCTTGACCCAAGGTATAAAAGTGCTCTCGATGAACGTATCTCGATGAAGCCGCCTGCCTTGACTTGGCCGGGGCACCGACACAAGCCACCAAGAACCCCACGCACACACACGCACAACACACACTGGATCGCCAAGGATCCAGACTCAATTATCAACCGTATGAGCTCCTGTGAAGTTGACCCTCTCGATGGGGTCACACTGGATGAGGTCTCTCTGAATGAGTGACCTTCGCTCAGTACCATCACATACCACATGGAACCGTACTACCTACAAGCCATCAAGGATCACCAAGACTGACTGGATAGTGGAAGACCGACTGGATGATGAAGTCCGACTGGTCGACCAGTGTCTCGACGCATCAAGAACCTTCTTCGAGAATGGCAAGCTCTATCTCGAGCTTGTTTGGTACGTCTGGAGATTCAGATGAGTCGATGTTCAGCGCCGTTCAAGGATCGCGGTCGTCGCGAGAGAGTTCTGCGTCTTCATCGATGTGGTCGGATGGACAGCCAGCCTCGGCGCACATGCCGACAATGCCGTATGGGCCCATGGTGATGGCTGCCCGAGCTGGGTACATTCAGACCGGTGGAGATGTTGGTTTTCAAATCACCAGGACTGTCCTCCCTCCGACTACAGCGAGTATGGGCCAAGTTGATGCCATCATGTCCGAGGCCGCTCCGGATATCGCTCTGAGTGAGCGAAGGTCGAGGACCTCATCCAGACATACCGGCTCAAGCCTGCCACGTAGTGATGACCGCGCTTCACGAGGACATCGCCGGAGTGAGTCGAGCAGAGATCGCTCGCCGTCGAGGCACAAGTACTCCGTTAGCCGGTCAAGTCGCTCGGAGCGATCCAGTCGTTCGGGCCGATCTGGCTCTGTGACGTCTGGGGCGTCTCAAGTCGCGCTGAACACGATGAGGCAGACTCAGGAAGCTTTACGCCGCATGGAGCAAAAGCAAGAGGAGTCGGCAGCTCAGTTGGGAGCTGGTCTTCAGAGTGCGTTCCACGCCATTCAGTTGATCGCCGAGCAATCTGCCGCGCAGAAAGCCCACCCAGTGCCGCAAACTGAAGTTCATCCAGAGAAGCCATCGCAACCGTCCTTGGACCCGGCAGATCCTGTCATGGGACAACGTGAAGCGGATGCGCTGCGTGTAGCTATGGAGGCTGACTTCGAGCAGCGGTGGGGGCAGCGTGAAGCCGAGGAAGAGGCAAAGCGCGTTCAGCTTAGTCGGGAATTGGAAGAGGAGCGCAACGCCCAGTTGGATCAATTGCGGCAACACATGCAGGCACTTGAAGCAGAACGCGCCCGCGAGCGAGCGGCAGCGGAAAACATTCAACGGTTCCACGCTAGTCAGCTTCGCGATCTTCGGCCGACTCAGGCTGTAGCGACGACCAAGCCAGAGCCAGTCCTTGCGACCCCGCACCCACCAACTGGCGGAACTGCACCAAGCGGTACAGCGGACAAAGGAATGGTTCTGAAGAACGCCGACGAACTTCTGGCAGCTCAATTACAAGCTACCATCGATGGCGTGAATTTTGCTAGAGCCAAGGAGAATGCGACCACCAGGGCAAATGCAGTTCAGGCTGCGACAACGTCAGTGAAGATTGAACCAGCGTCTAGAGCATCCAAACGAGCTGCATCCAGAACAGCTCCTGCAAAGGGAGCCGGTGACTCCAAGCCTGCTGGCAAGAAAACGCCACCTCCGAAGAAAACGCCCAAGAAGCCGTCAAGGCGCGAAGGAGGACCACCCGACTCAGACCCGGAGTCAGATGATGATGATGATGATGATGATTCGGATGACTCAGACAGCTCACTGGATGAAGTCCCCACTGGCTTAGGCTCAACGTCCGTGACAGATGGTTCTTCCGTGCTGACTTTTCGTCCCTATGTCAGTGCCAGCGCACTGGCTGACTTCGATGAGAAAGCGCCGCTCCAGGACCGGATGCGTTGGTGGGAGAAATTCCTGACTATGAGCATTCAAGGTGGATGGACCGACCAGATGAAGGTGTACGGGTTGAGACTGAAGCTGTCTGAGTCGGCCCGCAATTGGCGTTTTCAGCTGTCTAAGCACGTACGTCGAAACTGGACGAGGTTCTCTAAAGCTTTCAAAGAGAAGTACTGCAAGTCCAAGTTGTCAAGTTCCGAGCGGTACTACACTATATCGCAGAAGAAGAACGAGACTCCCTTGAAAATTCTTCTACCGACTGAATGCAGCTGCTGGCAAGGCCAATGTGACCTTCAACCGGTCGACCAGGAGCCGCGAACAGCATGTGAAGCGCTTCGTCCGGAAGCTTGCCGATTCAGAAATCAAGACGAGTCTGAAGAGCCAATTGTTCCGCAGTGTCGATGAYTTGGAGTCTGTACTCAAGCAGCATGAGGAGGAGTGGCGAAACGATGATCAAGATCGCCCGGTCCCACGACCCCGCGACTTCAGAGCTGACAACCTTCGCCAAGGCCATTTCCGCCCCCGGCCTGCTGGGCCTACTGGGCGAGCGTATCTCACTCAGAGCGACATGGAGGCCGAAGATGAAGATAAACAAGTTCGCTCTCTGGATGAGGTCGAGGAGTTCGAGCCTGCTCCAAGTCAAGAATCGCCCGCGCCGAGTCCGCATTCTGTGGAGGAACCCAGCCAGGAGCCAGCGATTACTCCCGAGCAAGTGAGCAGTCTGGTATATCGAGCCATGGAGAGTACTAGATGGCGACCGCCTAATTCAGGCAGGCCGCTGCCCAACCCGAGGCCGACAACTCTAGCCTTGCAATCGCCGCGGAGGGAGAATCCGGACCGACTGGAGTTCTGCTCAGAGTGTCGTAATTTTGGACATCGCCCGGAGAACTGCTGGTCGGAATTGACCTGCAGTCGCTGTCACCGCACTGGACACCCAGAATGGGCCTGCAAGACACTGCCGTGCAAAACCTGCAATGAGTTTCACGATGGTCGCTGCAACGATTGGAAGATGTTGGAGACTATGAAGAAGCTCGCACTCCAAGGTTCGCTGGATGACCTGCCCAAAGCCGTTCAAGACTGGTTACGTGAAAGCGCCACAAGTTCCGGTGAGAAACCGTTAAACCACTAAGCCCGCTGGATGGTCATCCAGTACGCGTCGGGCTGAAGAAGACCCCGGAACTGTGTGCGTTAGTATATGTTGGACCAGAATTGAGGACCAGACACCATGATAAACAACAATGCATAACATCTCTAGTTCAAGATGAAGGTGTTCCTACTGAACGAGATTTCGTGGAGCATGCCGATCCCCCTCATCCACCGCCAAATCACCCAGTCAAACCAGTCGAGTATCGACTGTCGCCTGGTGAACGTTATGGATGGTGGGTGGATCGTGAGCCAGAGAAAGATGTGCGTCAAGTTGCCCTAGTGTATGGAGCTGTGAACGACGTCGGAGTGAAGATTCTCTTGGATACCGGAGCGTCGGTGAGTATGATCAGTTTGGATCTTGCGCGTAGACTCAAGGTCAAACTCAACCGACACAAACAAATCAAGGTTTCCGGACTAGGGGGAATTCCGACGTGTATTACAGCTAGCGCTCAGATCAAGGTTACGCTTGGATTTCGTGTGGTGTATGTCATGGATGTTTGGGTCGCGAACATCGGTGAAAGCGTGGGCGTCCTATTGGGGATGAACTTCATGTACAGTGCCGGTGTACGACTTTGCATTGGTGCAATTACCGGACGAGGAGACAGTCGTGATGTGCGGAGATTCCATTCAGAAGCATTATGGCCTCGATCTTCCTGTACAGCCTCGAGAGACGTTGTACTTGATGCCCGGCGACCAAGCGATTGTGCGTATTCAGTATGGTCAGAGCAACCCACAGCGTGAAGTCGTTTGGGCTGGCCGTGGCGATCGTTGGGTCTCCCAAATCATCTATGGAGCTCAGTCGTGGCCTGTTGCAGTGAAGGTTGTGAATAACTCGTCACAAAAGTTGTGGATCGATTCCCGTACTGCAGTGGAGCGTGTCATCGAGTATGGACACTTTCCCTAGGCTGGGAGGTTTGTTCGCCCAGGTACTCGAGCCTATCGAGAATGGTAGACGCTCATCTTTGAGAACACCCTCTCTAGAGAGGGGCGTCTGCGTGCTGAGCGACTGGCTCAAAGTTTGCAAGAACGAGAACCACCATGCGTGGAGACACCCGACTACACCTGGCCAACTAAATTGTTAGTCCGACCTTCACCCAGTACAGCTGAAGTCAAGATGGTACAACTGCAGCCGATGCCGAAGACGCTGGAGGTTGCAGGACCTGCCGTGGAGAGCAAGGACACTCAGGTTGACGTCACACTCGATGTCCCTGATACTATTGTGACCCCGGACGAAGACGTCGAGAGTAAATCGGTCGTGTCC